>JAGFPH010013421.1:0-26585 GCA_018207615.1 Philaenus spumarius
GTTAGGCCTACTAATTTAGCGTTTCAAAATTCAAGTTCCATTTTCCGGTTTGGATACGTTACTAATTTAACGTTCCAAAAGTCACGTTTCGATTTTCCCGTTCCAAAATTAGCGTTACGAATTTAGCGTTCCGATTTCAAGTTCTATTTTCCGGTTCCGATATTATTGTTCCGAATTTAGCATTAAAATTTTAGTACAAATTGGTGGAACAATAACAACGCAATGGGTCTATAAAGAAATTCCGTAACAAATGAATATATAATATTGTATTTTAAAATTGTAGGTATTTTAAGTACTGTACTTTTTTACGTTTACATTTCGCTGGTGAATAAGAAACGAAGATCGGTAATTTGCAATTACATGCACTCGCTAGCTGACGACATAAACTGGCAAGTTTTTAATTTTGTGTGATACTAAACAATTACCGACTATTGTTAAACATTGTACTATCGAAGGACGATTCCACAAATATCGACCAAAGCCTTTCAACAGTTAATTCGTATTTCGTGTCCAATTTAATGAGAAAAGATAAACTGGGACTGCTGTGGATGAATACAATTAGGCCGACAGTATACGGTTAGGTAGATCCAAACAGCGCTGACTGCAGCACGCTCTGGTGGATATTGCGATAAGCTTTGCTTTGTCCTACGCATTCTGCTCGGCAAATTAAATCTTTTCGTAAACTGCGAGTAATTTGTTTCTAAATTGTATTACTGCAATTAATAAGTTTCACGTTTATTTGGATTTTGTCCTGTTACGCGCATTTGTCATGTTTTTAAATATAATAACGATTTAAACTAATGTGATGTTTTTAATTGAAGTGTGCAAAATTTTTAGAAAATATACAATTTAAAAGCAAGCTGGAAACTTTACTGTAAACACACACATGTCCTCTATTTAGTTTTAGGCAACTCTCGTAGCGTTGTTGAAGTTGTTCCAACATTTTGGTGAAAAGGGGTTGTTGCATACTTCTAACTGATTTCTTCACGAAGTTCCGCAATGGTAGTCGGTGGTTTATTTCGGTAGATGCTTTCCTACATCATTCCCCCGACATAAGTGTCTAGTGGTGAACGCTCTGGGGAGTGGGATGTGGAGAGTACGACAACGGCCAATCAGGTGGTTGCTAGTTTTGTTTGAAGTAAAGCGATAGTGGCTGCAGCGTTGAGACTGGTGGCGCCATCTTGCTGGAACCACTGGGAACCAAAACGACATAACCTCTTCAGATCTCTCTATAAGGTACCTGGTTTACGGTAACATCATTGCCGTTATCATCTGAAATGCAAACTCAGTGGGCCTCTCCATGATACAGAGCACCATATTGTTAACCGCTCACTATGCTGTGGCTTCTATACGACATTGTCAGGACTTTGAAATCTGAGAAAACTTTCTGTTTTTAGCGAATTTCCTCAGGAAAGAAGAGCTATTGAAGATAATCTTATGGTGAGATTTACGGTCGGGAGTAGTCAATGAGCACCTGTCGTAATCCCCACAACACATTTTGGGCATCGTTAAAAATTGTATACAGGGTGTCCCATTAGTAAACAGCGAAACTTCGGGAAATGATTCTATAGGTCAAAATAAAGACAAAATCAAGAATAATTTTTTTTTCAAAAAGTTTCCTTTTAAAGATATCCGCATTTTTTTTATATATTCGACTAATACAGTACGTGTTAACAGAGTCAGCGTAGCCTAATCGGTAGCGTTGTGGACTCGGTTCATGGTGGTACCCGGTTCGATACTCGGAGATATCCAAACTTTTTTCAAAGCAAATAATTAAATTAAATTAAATATTAATTATTACAAAACAAGATGTCTGCAAAAAAAAGATGGCGGCCCAAAAATACCCCCAAAATCAAAAAATTTCCAAAATCGCCCAAAGATCCAAAAATTCCCAAAATCTTCAAAAAAAGTTTAGGTTAGGTTAGGAACCAAAAACTCCCCAAATCCAAAATACCCAAAAAATGGGCTTCGGTTAGGACCCAAAAAAAGTTTGAGTGGCTTAGGTTAGGAACCAAAAAGACCCAAAAAAACACCCCCAAAAAGGGGGCGTGGCCCAATGTTAATGACCTTCCCCCACCACTTTTGGCGCTATATCATCCCGGACTCTACTGTTTTGTTTTAAAGATATCCACAATTTTGTATTTTTAACAAAATAACTTATATCTAGCGGTTTGATTGATTGAGTTCAAACTTGGCATTGAGTTTAAGCTAGCAACGATCTGTCTCAAGAAAAATAACCGATTCCTTTCCAGTCATGCGTTTCAAAATGGCGGCTGTTTGAAAATTTCGAACCTAAATTACTCAAAATCATACATTTTAATAAAAAATATCAAGATACCTTTTAATTCCCTATCGGATAGTATATCTGTAAAAACAATTGGATGAAGGACAACAGTTATAAGTAAATAATGAGCTGGACTTGTGAGAAAAATATAGATGAAATAAAACAATTAATAACACAAAATCTCACAACAGATACGTTTAATAAATCAAACGCGTTTCAATGACAAAGTCGCCATCCTCAGTTGTAGTTTGGCTTTTGTAGCTTTATCACTGAGGATGGCGACTTTGTCTTTGAAACGCGTTTGATTTATTAAACGTATTTGTTGTGAGATTTTGTGTTATTGTTTTATTTAATCGAAAACAGGTAAAGATAATAACAGCCTACGCAACCACAATAATTCTGTGTTTACTGTGTTGGTGTAGGATGCCGGGTTGAACAACTTAACTATTATTCTTCATCCGATTGTTTTAACAGTTACACCATCCAATAGGGAATCAAAAGGGCTAAAAAAAAGGTGTCTTGAAATTTTTTGTTGAAATATACTGTTTTTGAGAAATTTAGGTTTGCGAAATTTTCAAACAGCCGCCATCTTAAAACGCATGTCTGGAAAGAATCGGTTATTTTTCTTGAAATAGATCGTTATTAGGTTAAACTTAATGATTGCAATGGTTTTTCAAACCCAAAACGATAGAATACATTTTTTTTACATAGATCGTTCTTAGCTTAAACGTCATCAAGGCAAGTTTTAACCCAATCAGTCAAACAATTCTCTAGATATAAATTGTTTTGTTAAAAATGCAAATACCTGGAAAACGAAACGTTTTTGAAAAAAAAAATTCTTGATTTCCTCTTTATTTTGACCCATAGATCCATTTCCCGAAGTTTGCCTGTTTACTTATGAGACACCCTGTATCTTTGTTTGTACCCTGTGTTTGATGTATCTAATTCACCCTCTAACAGCCGCATTTTAAGTCCGATCTGGTACACACGTTGGTTGTGACTTTTCCCACGAGAATGAAGCTTTGTTAGAGTTTGATCTATAAAAATAAATGTTGGACATTATTCTTCACATTTTGTTTTTTTACACGACCTTATAGCTTGCTTAGTTCCCCTAAAATCTAACAACTATGAATTGAGGAAGCACAATGTCCATTTCAGAGGTATTATTACCAACTAAACTATATATTGTGTTTACGTTAACAGGTTAAGAATACGACTTAGGACAATCTGTTACTCTTATATACCCAACTCAAATATACTAAACTAGCAATGCGTTCGTGGCTAACGCGCTAAGGCGTAAGTCTACGGTGATGGACTCTGCTGGTTCGAATCTCGACAAGACCAAAATGTTTTCCAAACAAAGCGTTTCATAAAATGCAGGAGACAATACGTGACGGTAAAACCCGATTCACTGCCAGCAAACATAGCGCCTATAGTAGTTTACACTTCAGGAACTTTCTCTGGAGTATTAAGAGCGTTAACCAACCTCAAATGAGATCGTAATAGTAACGTATTTTCCCACTACGTTCATACCTTGAACTGTACCTAACCTGCCAGACGTAATGCAATTAAATATCAGCCTCTGTGGGACTCACCACGTGAAGGCATTAGGAACGAATCTCGCATACAACGGTGGATTCCATCTCACCAACGTATATTGCAAATCCATCGTCAATACACGCTTCAGTTATGCCGGCTTATACGCGGGCAGTCAACTGCACATTATCCTCATGCTAGGAATTGATGGAATAGAGGAAGCTACTTTGAAGCCATATTAACGGTGTTTTAATAGTATTTCCCGGAACCCCTTTGCAGAATTGTTCCTTGTAAGACCGATTGAGTTCAAACTTGGCGTAAGGTTATAACCAGAAATGATCTATATATTAAACCTTGTGTTGCGATCTGGGCACCGATCGCGTACGTTTTGTTGAATAATTTTTATTATTTTTTTTTCCCGCTTACACACTTCCTCAGCAAGGGATATTTAATTAAATTACAAGTGAAAAAACATAGACCAAGACCGGGAGTTGAACCCGGGACCTTCAGGTTTCCGTCCTGATGCTCTGCCATCTGAGCTACCCTGATATCTACCGATATTGGTAGATGTTATCTCACTTGTACGGTTTTTACTGCAATTATTGAATTATCAGATTGAATACCTCGTGTATACGACATTGAAGACAATCTCAATTCTTATTTCGCAGCTTACAGGAGTGTTATTATTATTATTATAATTTTTTTTTCCGCTTTTTCAATAATTGCAGTAAAAACCGTACAAGTGAGATAACATCGACCAATATCGGTAGATATCAGGGTAGCTCAGATGGTGGAGCATCAGGACGGAAACCTGAAGGTCCCGGGTTCAACTCACGGTCTTGGTCTATGTTTTTTCACTTGTAATTTAATTGAATAATTTTTATTTAAAGAAGATTGGCAAAACCTATTCGAATCCCCATGGACCAATTCTCTATTGAAATTTGAATTCAACCTATTTAATAAATAAACGGTACCAGTTAACTGACACAAACTTTCTCCCAACTTACTGTAGTCAAAATAATATTGTTTTTAATCATTTTATTTACTACTTTTTAGAACAAAACAAAAAAATAATATTCTACCTACGTCAATCGTATAAAAAAGTTATTGTCCCAGGCGGGATTCGATCGTGCGACCTTTGAATTACTGGCCGTCTTCTCTACCGTTGTGCTATCCCTTGCGGCCGTTGCCGTGATGCTAGATTGACAACATAAACTTGTTTATTTTTTAACATTTCCCCATAATTATGAAACGCCGAAGTTTTGATAAAAGCGGATGGTGTCATTTTGTTTGGCATCTTAAGCACTATAAATACTGAAAATTTGATCAAAATCGTTAGAGCCGTTTTTGAGAAATTTGCATTTTTGTCGTTTTTTATTGGTTTTTAGGGGTAAATTACCCTTAAAAATTAAAAATTCCAAAAAATGAAAAAAAACGCCTGGAGATATTAGGGTTTAGTACCTACATACCAAATTTCATGAAAATCGGACCAATAGTGTCCCCTCTGGTCGTGTATACATACTGACACACTGACAGACAGACACCACGTTAAAAACACTTTTTTGGGTTCAGGGAGCACCAAAACAAAAAATTCCACTAAAAATATTTTTGGGTTCAGGGAGCACCAACACAGATAATTGCACTAAACAATTTTTTGGGGTTCTGGGAGCACCAAAACAGATAATTCAACTGAAAATTCAAATTCGAACGTTTTTACGAAAACAATACTTTCTCCATATACTACGTATAGGGTGGAGAAAGTAAAATTGCATTTGAAAAAAAAAACACGTATGAGCCAACCGTTTACCCCGATAGAAAAAGCATACAGAATATATATTACAGACGGAGTCCGTGAGATGTTTTATCCTTTTGATATAATTTTGTGATACAAGTAAAACTAACTGAAACATGTTTGTACAGTAAGAATTTAAAAGTATTTACAGTTCATTCTGTGATTTATTCTCTACACTTCTTTATAATAATATTTAAATTTTGGGAAAGTATATATTCACAAATTACTATTCGAACTAGGCCTAGTTTTGTTTGCAGTCTTGTAATAGGAACCAAAAAACTGGTGTTTTAAAAAAAAGAAATTTTGAACCGATATATATATATTTATACACTCATATTTATAACTGAATTAAAAGTTTACTACTTTTTATGTAGGCCTAAAGTTGAACTTTTTCCATTCGTAACTGATTTTTTGTTGCTCCTTGAGCTAATCATTTTGTAAAGTTTACATCAATCGATTTTTTTACTGACATATGAACTCTTTGAACCTTTCTCTATGAACACTTTTGGATTGGGGTATGAATTTGGCGAATTTATAAAAAAAATATTGCATAACGCACCGAAATGGCTTGGCATTGCAAACATTTTAAACGACAGTTCTAAATGTTAACTGTTATATTCTGGTAGGAATAAATTCCTAAAGTATAAATAATCAAATATTGATCGAATGCATATAATTATTTTAAGTTAAAATATATTTATTTTAGTTACAATTTACTTTTACCAAGAATTTCATAGGCGGGGTACCCGGGTGACAGATGCTGTAATTTTTTTGGGGTGGCAAAACGAGGGTTAAGGAAAATAAACAATTATATCCAATCATTCGTTTCAAAATGGCAACCGTTTGAAAATGTCAAACCCAAATTATCGAAAAACAATAAATGTTAGTAAAACATGTCAAGACACCTTTTTTGTAACCCGTTTAATTCTCTATCGGATGGTGTAACTGTTAAAACGATAGGATGAAGGATAACAGTGAAATTAAAGATAACAGCATCGGAATTGAAGGATAATAATTAAGTTATGTGTAACAATTCATTTGTTCAACTAGGCATTCTAAACAAACACAGTAGACACAACAACATTGTGGTCAGGTACGCTGTTATTGTCTTTAACTTAACTGTTATCCTCCATCCGATTGTTTTTACAGTCAAACCATCCGTTAGGAAACTAAAAAATAAAAAACCGGTATGTTTGCAATTTTTTGTTAAAACATACGGTTTTTTGGATGATTTAGGTTTTAAATTTTAAAACAACTGCCATTTTGAAACTCAAGATTGGATATAATCGTTTATTTTTATAAAAATAGACCATTGTTAGATATAACTTTACTTCAAGTTCGAGCTCAATCGGTCAAACCGTTCTCTAAATATGATTTTTTTTTAAACATATGTGGACAGACGGAAAGTAATCACCGAATGTGTATATTGTGAAATATGTTTGTCTCGATCCCAGGAACAAATCCGCAAAACGGGACCAGATAGTTCGGGGACACCCTTTATATAAAACTATCAATGAAATACAAAAACATGTTCTGGGGATCATGATCGATGCTCATTGCCTACTCCCGACGTTAGGTCACTGCTACAGCTCAGCTTTCATGTGGAAATCCTCTAATAAACAAATGAAGCAAGGTCGTGTCTATTGATTCCCTTTCTCCAATAAACCAGAGTAACGAATTAACGACAGAATAGCGTGGAGTGGTGATGTCACTGGCAACTCTATGCTTTTAGTAGTTCTCGTGTGACGTGTGATAGTGTTATCTCGTATCGTGATAATGTATTCGGATTTGGAAAGGACAAAAGTCAACTCATTCGACTTTACCAAAGTGTTCGACAGAATAAACTGCACTGAAGTTTAAATAGATGTAAATGTTTTATTCTTAAATAAATATTGAAAGTAAAAGGAACCTTAATAAACCCTAAAAGATTCAAATTATTTTAAATACTTATGGGATTATAATCACTTCGCTCGGCAAACCTTGTGGCGAACCAAATACAAACAGACTACTGTAGATATTCTGATATTTTCATGGAAATTACGATTTAGTAGGTCAGAGGCACTTCGATAGGGGTAGAGTGGTTGTTGGGTAGTTGTGACCTACTAGCCCAGTCGGTATAGGTTAAAACTACCAGTAATTTGCAATATGGCTGATTTTTTTTTATAAGTACCTTAAAGTATGTACATTAACATAAAAACAAGTTTACCAGTGTATCGATTTCCCAAAGTCGAAAAAAAAATCGATTATCATTTTATTTTCTATTATCCTTAATATTTCGAGCTATGATGAAGATAGAGAAAAATAAAAAATACCACCGTGTATGGGAGGTATTTTTCAATAAAAAAGGTCGTGTGTATTTATTTCGTCCGAGCAATGGTTTGTCTGGAAAAAATTCGATAATGCAGGTATGTACTTTGCAGCAGGGGAAATCACTAAAAGGGGACATCTTATTCATATATGAAGCGTTGGGTCATTCTAAATTGGCCGAATTTTAATATATCGAATTGAAACTTGACGTAGGAGTTAAAATATTAATTTTAAACATTTATGCAGAGTCTCAGCTTGTTATCTTGAAAATGACCCGATCTAGAGCCACTTGACTCATCAATGGGTTTCTCGATTTTAGGAGTACCGGACCCACGAACTAATTTTAATCGGCTCCAGTTTAGAGAATTTTTAAAATATCAACGTGAAAGTTTTTTTACAAGTTAAATATATATATTCAAACAAGTTCAAAGAGTATAAACCTTTTTCATTATTTACTTTTAAAAGCACAAGTAAATTAAAAACTGTTAATTTTAGACCCTTTTAGAATTTTTATCAAAACGCTTGAGTTGATCAGCTGCAGATTAGTCATTTTTGAAAATATAGCTTTTAAAATAAGTATAGCGAAAAACAATTGTATTTGTAACTTCTGTACCAATATTGAAATCGATATGTTAAAAAATGTCGAAAATGGAGTCGTTGAATCCAAAAGTGTTATAGTTAAAACGAGATAGATAAAACAGAAGACTATTTTCAAGCGCCTCGTTTTCAAAAATAACAAGAAAAAAATCGTTCATACTTACTAAGAATATTTATACTGGTGTACTGAACTTGTAAAACAAATTTGGTGTTGATATTCAAAAAATTGACGAAACTGGAACAGATTGAAATTAGTTCGTGGGTCCGGTACTCCTAAAATCTATAATCGAAATCGACTTCTAGATCGGGTCATTTTCAATATAACAAGCTGAGACTCAGCATAATTGTTTAAAATATATATTTTAACTCCTATGTCAAGTTTCAATTCGATATATTAAAATTCGGCCAATTTAGAATGAGCCAACTCTTTTAAAGAGAATAAACGGTACCAGGAACTGGCACATACTTTCTCACAAACATATTTCAAATTATTAAACAGATTCACTGTGACTTTGTAGGGTGGGGTAGGAGAGGTGATTTTTTATTAAAGTTGGAGATTAACTAATAAATATTATTATTATTTTTAGAGAGAAAACTATTCGATCGATTTCGAACAAATTTACACCAAACACGTCAATTTGGCCTGTATAGATGCACGAAAAAAGATTTTGAATTTTTTCAAAAATCAGTTATTATTATTATTATTAGCTAAACGAGAATTTTTAGAAAGATGCGGTTTTTCGCATATGGTAGGGTACATTAAAGGCTACAAATAAGCAAAATTTTATCAAAATCGTTAGAGCCGTTTTGTACAAAAAAATTATAACTGATTTTTTGGGTTTTTTTTTGCAAAAAATGGGGTTGTTTTTCAAAATTGCTCAAAACCGTTTTTCGTGCATCTATACATTCCTACTTGACATGTCTGGTGCAAATTTGATTAAAATCGATCGAATAGTTTTCGCTCTAGCTTTGTATACATACAGACATACAGACAGATATTTAGTAAACAAACACTTTTTTTGGACTCAGGGGGTGCCAAAACGGATATTTCCACAAAATTCTCAACATCGATTTTTTTGCGATCACTATACCTTCTATATGTATAGTGAGAAAGTAAAACAATAAAGTAAGCAACTCCAGATGTTTAAATTATAATACAGTGAGCCTTCTACGTTGACTTTTGTTATTGTTTACCTAACCTAAACAAACTGTTGGTTGAGAAGGACAATACCATTATTATCTAATTCTAAATTTACCAAGTTGGTTGCTATGGTAATATGTAAGTATTTTCAATAAAAATGTTTTGGTTCAAAATAGGACTAAATTAATTATTGTTTGATCCAAATCTGTTATTTCATTTATAATGTGTAACAAGATATGTTTCGATTGTTGCCTTTTAGTTCACATTTTGTTTGTGTTTGCTTTTATTTTGATAACCTAATCTAACAAAATCTGTTGCTTGTTACAAATAATTAACTGATTCTAAATTTGATTAGTCGGTTGCAATAAATGTAAATGTATTCAACAAACATGTGCTGCTGACCTTCTGAATCAAACAGATAATTTATCTGTCACAGGGCAGGGTGTAAACTCGCATATTTTCAGAATTTCTACGCTTTAAAATGTAATTCTGATGTTTCAAAAAAATTTGGTTTTGAAGAATAATTTATTTTCTGGTTATAAATTTTCCAAGTTGGTTGCTATGTTAATGAATGTAAACGTTTTGGTTCCACATAGGCATAACCTAAAATTGTGTTCATTTTTTGATCCAAAACAGTAATTTTATTTATAACTAGGGAAAACCTCTGGGTGCTTCCCCCCGTTGGAACCTTCTATACACATAATCATGTTATATTTTCTTTGCAATAAAGGTGTACGATTAATAACAATTCCAAAGCTAATACGGTAAATAACGTTAAATGTAAACATTAAATTATTTCATGTATTTTATAACAGCAGTTATAATAAAGGTTAAAAGAACCAGCAATGCTCCGGTCCACACTTTTATAAAAACTTAACCTAAAAGTTAGAAATACAAATAATTTCTTTAAAGTACGAAATCAGCTGTTAATGAAAATATTGCAGCAAACAGCTGTTTTATCTGTTAGTTTATTCAGTTGGTTGTTATAGTAATACATGTAAATACATGCGATGATTCATCAGTGCAGGAATAACCTATGATTTTTTCCGACTAAATTTACAAATAATATTGAAATAAAAAATGTTTTTATCAAAATGAATTATAGCCTATGTTACTCAAGAATAGTGTAGATTTTTATTAATAAAACTATGTTTTCAATCGGTTCAGTAGTTTCAGAGATTATACAATACATACACACAACCAAACAAAAAAATTTACCTTTTTATAATATTAGTAACAATATAATAATAATAATAATAATAATAATAATAATAATAATAATAATAATTTTGTATTGATTCCTTTTTATATACAATTAAACAATATACCAATGTCTAGGAAATACCCAACCATCTTTTCCTGTAACCGTTGATTAGTGCATTTGATAAACTGATAAACAAAAATCTTGATAGTAATTAGAGAGAAGAAAATACAAATTTTTAGTTTGGTCTACCTTTTAACACATACATTTGAACTGCTATGTGCGGCTTGCTGAGGTAAGAGGACAAACAATACAAACATATACAGGCAGAGAAAGAAAACCAGTAACAAAGCACTGGTACTAATAATTATAAACACAACTAACTAAAATATAACTGTAAAAATAATTACAATAAATTTAAAGTCATCGGGTCACTGACAAGAACATAAATACAATAAATAGAACACCACAGCACTGTACAAACACGAATAACTTAAAAACTACTAATAATAATATAATATATATATATGTAATATCTATTAGTAATATTTTAATAATATAGATATGTAACAACAGATATTGGAATTATAATACAGTAAGCCTTTTTTATTTGACAATTTGTGATTGCTTTTATTTTATTAACCCAATCTAAAAAAGCTGTTGGTTGTGAAGCATCATTAACTGATTCTAAATTTGCCAATTTGGTTTATATGGTAATGAAATGTAATTAATACACTAAACAATCGTGTGTTGCTTAACTTTCGGTCTGAATCAGCTGTTTCATCTGTTATAAAATTTTTCAAAATTCTTTCTTAGTGTGCGTTAATGACCCCATACAAATTTTCATAAGCTTAGGCTGACGTGTGGGCTGCCGTGAGACCTACACGTCTCACCCTATCAATACTACTAGTTTTCCTTTTCAGAAAAGTAAACATAACCTACAAACAACGCTTCCACATGTAGGATGAGCTATGTCCATTTCGCCAGGTAAATCCAATAACTAGAACACACTCGGTCTGTATAATCAGATTATCCAGTATGTCCCATTTGTTTTCTAATTTAAATGTAACTCATTTACCTGCGAAAACTCAATTACTGATTTTAAACTGGATTTTATTGATTTTATATGAGCGGACCATTAATGCAGTCCGTAATCGAAATGTAAATAACTAGTAGTTCTGTGAACAGTAGACCTCGTTCGTTGAAATAACAAATGCGGTTTTGAGCTTAGGTTAAAAATAGTTTGCCAGTAAGGAAGAAAAAAAAAAGGTTTAGCCAGTGAATTTATTATTTTGCAATTCCCGCGATTCCGGGGTTTCTAGTTCTCGTTTTTGTTTCTTCTTTGCTTGAGCTTTAACTGCTAAAGATTTTCTTTTAGGGGGCATTGTGTTTTATGTAGGTTAATAATGCGTAAGTTACCTACAAATATCGCGTTATTGAGGGAAAACATAGAATTAAATATTTACATACTTAAACAACTAAAACTTAACAATGTATTTACGGTTCAATATCATCTTCCAGTATTTAGAAATAATGAAAACAAACGATGTTAAAGCGTCGTGATAGTGATCTCAACCCATGTAGAAAACTTCCCACGCTGTCCAACGGGGTAATTTTTTGTATGTTCTTTATCACCGCGAGGTTTTATATGTTTCATCTCATTTTGTAATTCAAGTAAAGCTAAGTCAAATACTTTTATAAAATAATAATTTAAAAGTATACAGTTCAATTCTTTGATTTATCCTCTACACTTTCTTTTAATATTATGTCATTTTTGGGCAATAGATACAGTATATTCCTAAATTACTATTAAAAACAGGCCTAGTTTTGTTAGCAGTCTTGTAGTAGCTATTTAGAACTAAATTACGAAACTTTTTTACATTTATGAAAAAAATTACAAAAAATGTTTACTACTTTTTATGTAGGCCTAAAGTTGAACTTTTTCCTTTCGTTACTGAACATTGCTTGTTTCTTGAGCTAATAACTTTGTTAATTTTACTTCAATCATTTTTTTTACTGGCATATATGAATTCTACGAACCTTTATCTACAAAAAAATCTAAGGAACACTTTTGAATTAATTTAGAATAAACGCATAAAAACATGGTAGAAATACAAAAACTTGGACGATTTTTAACAAATTTGAAGTTCACGGCCATTTTGTGAGCTTACCCTTAGAGATACGGAAAAAAATCAAGAATACAATTTTGTTGAACATCTAATTTTCTACTAAGAAAATGTTATTAGTTTTTAAATTCGACTTACGGTTAACCCACAAACTGGCTTTGGAAAAAAGCTTACACTGAGAGAATCAGTCCGGCCGCCATTATTATTTTATTTAAGGGGTTAAAAATTAAAAAATGGAAAAAACGAATATATATACATGGCTCGGCTTCGGAATAAGGAACATTCATGCGAAAAATCATCAAAATCGGTCAAAGTGTTTGGCCGTAATCTTGAGACAGACAGACAGACACACAGACGAAAAGCCGAACGGTCGAGTTAAAACAAATTTAATCAAATTTTATATTTTACTGTGAGGAACAAACTGATTTATAACTAACAATATCTTTTTTGACATAAAAACATTAAAAATTGGAGTCAATGCTGTTACTGCTTTGAACTGTTATAGGCACTATCCAAGGATGCTGCTAGTACCTTTACTGAGTGAAATATACAACCGGAAACGGAAAAGAATAATTCTACCACGCAGCTGAACCACCGACGTGAGTTGAGCAAATTTTCAAAATTAAGTTTAGAGGCCTATGTTTTAGGGTTTCAACCAACAATTTGTGAAATAGATCTATTCACGACGGTGTTGAATAGCTGCAAAATGCTGCGCACGCCATTCCACATATTGGGAGTATCTTCAATACAAAAAGCATAGCGTGCTTTGCACGCCATTCCGCAATTGAGAGTATATTCAATACACAAAACATTACGTGCTTCGCACGCCTTTCCGCATGTTAGGAGTATCTTCAATCACAAAGCATTGCGTGCTTCGCACGCCAACCCCACGGTAGAATCCACCACATGGTTTTCAACCGGGTACTTCTATGGTATTTCACGTTTTGATAGATTTTGAGAGAACCAAGCGAGCTATAAGGTCGCGTAAAAAAACGAAATGTTGCAGAATAACATCCTGCATTTATATTTGTAGAAAAAACTCGAAAACAAATTCATTCTCGTAGGAAAAATCTCTGATATTTTTCATTTTCTGATAAACAGGTACTCTTTCCCAATAACCTCTTGAGTTACCATGCTGAATTATTGCACTGTTGTAAAATGTTCTGTAACCTACATAGTTAACCTATTCAAATTGGCACGCAATTCTTTACAAGTGTCGAAAATATGTTTTCATATTAACAACTCCGATTTTACATCGTTTTTTTTTTAGAAACATTCTGTATAAAGTGGTTTACTTTAAACGGAAAACAAAATTTAAGTTCTTATTTAACCGTACCTAAAGTACGGGGTTTTACACGGAAATATTGGCGCTCCCCTTGAACACAAATTTAATTAAGTTTCTTGCCAACGTAGAAAAAAGTTTGCACCAGTAAAGTCACGTGGTAAGAAATGGGACGTCAAGCTTTGTTTTGTTACAAGAAAAGTTGTGCAAAGTAAAACTTGCAACGCGCCAGCTTTGCCAATTAGAATACCCGGCGTTTACTTTGAAAGTTTGAATTTGTTGGATTAGTACCGCCAGTTGTGATTCCTTTCGTGTCTGTTGCCTAAGAACCCGCATAAGACGCTGAGGGGATTATTAGAATTCAGTGGATCGTGAATGAAAATGGAAAACTTCCAAGTTCTTCTATGTCTTGAGATATGCTCTAATAAACTAAGTATTTATTAAAATTCAGTGGATCATGAATAATAATGAAAACAACCTTGTCAAAACGTCACTTTGTAGTATATGACGTAATGAACGTGTTTGACATACCTCTGTAACTTCATTACACCTACATCCCATCTATTTGACTAACCAATTCGATTACATTTATTTAAAACTTAGTGGAAACAATTTTAACCCTAGAGCCGGCAATATTAACGGAAATTATTTTTTTGGCGCGTGAAAGCATTTTTTCAAAAATTCGCCAAAAACAGTAAATTGGGTCGCCGGAATACTACCCCCCGGAAAACTACCCCCCAAGCAGGTTAGTACGTCATTTTGACGTCAGAGATCGGGGGGGGGCAGTTTTCCAGTCACGCACACTCAAGTTTCGATATAATTAGAATTAAAAAAAAACTAGAGGACTAACCTAAACTGTTAAGTCACAGTATGTTGGCCATAACAGTATAATTGTAGGAACCTGCTTGGGGGGGTAGTTTTCCGGGGGGTACTGTTCCGGCGACCCGCCTTTGCTAGGGTGGGTAGTATTCCAGTGGCGGACACGGCTCCCATATTGGTTAGTTGGCAGATTTCGTGACGTCACGTTTCACCTGGGGGGGGGGTAGTTTTCCGGGGGGTAGTATTCCGCATCCCCAGTAAATTAACCCCAATTCAAAAGTGTTCCGTAGCTTTTTTGTAGAGAAAGGTTCAAAGAATTTATATATGACAGTAAAAAAATGATACATGTAAAATTTACAAGTTACAAAAAACAAGAAACAAAAAATGTTCAGTTACGAAAAATAAAAGTTCAACTCTAGGTTTCCATAAAAAGTAGTAAACATGTTTTGTAATTTTTTCCATGAATGTAAAAAAGTTTCTTAATTTAGTTCTAAATAGAACAGTATAAAAACATTTACCAATTTCAAATTTCTTATTTTGAAAACACCAGTTTTTATGTTCCAACTACAAGGGTGCTAACAAAACTAGGCATGGTTTGAAACGTAATTTAGGAATATTTGCTTTGTCCAAAAATGAAATAATATTATAACAAAGTATAGAGAATAAATCAAAGAAAAGAACTGTATACTTGTATATTACCCATAAAAGTCTTTTACTTAGAATCAATTGAATTACAAAAGTGAGATGAAGCAAATGAAACTTCGTGCGGACGAAAGAAATTAAAAAATGACCGTTAAAGACAATGGAAACAGTTTTGTTTTGCAATCTCAAGCGGTAGTATGAATTCTGCGCAAATAATATGTACTTTTAACTGCTGTTTGAATAACATCTAACCAGTCAAATGATTCAACTTTGGTCTATAAATAGATGCAAAAAAGTCTATTGAAATAATTAGAATCATAAGAGATATCTTGAACGAAAATGTGCTGTTTTATTGGTTGAAATCTGACCGATTGCAAAGGTCTACAAAATTCCCCCTAGCTTTAGAACTGTTTGACTGAATTTTTAATGGATAGTTTCAGATAGTAGAAGGTGGGATGAATCAAACGGTATACAGGTTTAACTCAGAAAAAGTACTGGGCGGGCAGTACGGAGGGACAAAGAAACTGGCATTCCGCCCGTATAGGCGTGTTACGTCACAGTTGTTCTGACAACAAGTAAACTGAAACGATGATTACACAAGTAAATATACGTTTTAGAAAGGAATTGTAAAAACAAAAATTAAAGTTTGAAATATTACCTTCCCAATGGTGTCTGTCTTTTTAGTGGGTGAAATATTCAATACAATCACTCGTTACAAATGTGTTGGAGTGACGGTACCGTCAGCAAGTTCTAGGGTTAATATACCTGTCCACCATATTGAATCTGAGTACTACCATATGCGGATGTTGATTGCCAAATACATTTTCAAAAATCGCTGTATTGTTTTCATAAACGTATGATATAAATAGTCAACTTAATTTTTTGTTTACTCGGTTGCTAAAAGAGATATTGCAAAAAGCCTCAGCAATCAACACAAACAATCTATTTTTCTTTAAGAAAAAAATACAGCTTTCGTTTTATGACGAAAACAACACAAAAATATTCTTAAAAGTGAAGGTATAGTTAGGTTAACATTGAAATTGTAGCCAACTTCGCCGTTTTGCATTTAGGGACACGAGCCTTAAACTCCAGCCAGAAGGAAGGCACCTAAATGAAAGGCTCTGAAACTTATGATTATGAACGCCTGTATAATAATTAGATTTACATTTCCAACAGAGGCAGTGTAATTGATGCTAAACCTATGGTGAGTTGTAGATTATCTGTACCCAATGAAGTAACCGTCAAAAGGGTGAGAGGTGCAATCACAAACAGTTCAAAGAAATCTGCACGTAGTCTGTCACGAGAAATTTGTGTCAATGAAGAAAAAGTGCGAAATATCCTGAGAAAAGATCTGTACTTGTTTCCCTAAAAACTTCAGGTATAAAACAATTTGAAACCAAGTGATTTTCAAAGTTGTTTGACGATATGCAAAAAAAATTGGATTTAACTAAACCAATCAGACTTTTGGAAAGAGGCTCATAATGGCTGATGAAGCACACTGCCAGGTGAATACCAAAAGAAATAAATAATAATATTAAAAACAAATCACGATGAATATATTCCAAAATTTAACCAAAGTCATTAGAAAATTTGTGAAGACCACTACTGTTTAATCAGATTACAACGGATGCTAAAACACCCGTGTTAACTATTAAGTTACAATTCCCGGACATTGTGCGAGAACTTCCGTGACAAAATAGATGTGAAATACACGTGCAATGTTCTACGTTACTTTTCTCAAGGAAATGCAAACGTAGCAACTGCATGGGAAAGGAAAACATATGCACTAGTACAAATTTAGAAAATTATAGAGGCAGTAAGAACACGAGTTTTAAAAGGACACAGAAAAATGGAGAGACGAACTTTAGAAAAAGAATCTTCTTCGAGAAACCGACGAAGGCTTAACTTTTAAACTATCTTATTTGCGGAAGACTCAAGTAACCTTACTTGGTGTAACCTTCAAATATCTTACAACACTTACATGCATCATCGGGTTACGTGAATAAACAGAAGTGGGAATATGGACTGGGCGAAACCCGTATGAGATTTATGAACGCCCTAAACAAAGTTCAAAAGTTACCATACGGTGCGCAATATGAATATGATGGGTGTAATTTACTGTTCGACCATTTTCTTTTGAAATATAGTAGTGCTGCCAACCTAAGCACATTCTGCTATTGAATGTTGAATGCAGGTACACATACACTAAAGACTGTCAAGATAGAACTTCATGCTTTATTTATTTTCGTCGATTCGAAATACATCGATCTAACGAATTCATTTGGGCAGTAGCGATGCAATGTATCGAACATCGATGTATGTCGAATATCCATTTGATGTAAAGTACGGTATTTATGTAGAGTACTATAGAATTTTATAAAGTGAGTATTTTTTGTGTATATGTATTTTGTTAAGGGATGTAAAAGTTCTAGGAATAGCGGAGTTCGGCATCGTGTTTATTTACGTTCGAATTCGCAGTCCGAACTCATTAAACAGATACGTCTAATATTTCCTGAGTTAAATGAGTTATGAATTGAGTTTAAGTTTAAACTGTTAAGTTTATCTGTTCGTAATTAAAGTTCTTTAAATTTTGTTAATCACATTTTTTGTTTTCATTTATTTTTAACCCTTAGTTAGTCGCTAGGCGGGGATCTACCCGCATTCTCAGAAAAACTGAAATAAAGCTGTAACTGTTCAATGTTGATAAACAATGTTCCAGGTATCTTTCTTCTGACCTTTTCCGAGTAGGTGTGTGCCACCCTTGCTTAATTTTAACGAATCATCAGTCTGTGATAAGCTGCGGAAGTGAACGGTCCCATCAGTGCGGGTCTCTTGCCGCTAGCGCGCTTTTGTGCTGTAAGAACTTTGGGGGTTTCCCCACTAGCGTCCCAAAATTAAGTGTAAGTTTTTCGTAATTTCTTGTTATTGGTTA
Source organism: Philaenus spumarius (assembly GCA_018207615.1). Lineage (NCBI taxonomy): Eukaryota > Metazoa > Arthropoda > Insecta > Hemiptera > Aphrophoridae > Philaenus > Philaenus spumarius. The sequence continues at coordinate 18,660 of JAGFPH010013421.1, forward strand.
GGTTAGTACGACTTAACACAACTTTGCTCTGTGTTGCCAACATTGTTCAGCTGGGATTTTTTTATTTTCCAAATGGTACATTCTCTACGTAGCTAGACCTATAACATTCATTAGCTTTTTCATTTTGTACTTTTTACTATCAAATTTCCATAGGAAAAATGAGCCATGCAGTGACCCTTATGGTGAGACCTAAGGTCAGGAGTGGCAAATGAGCACCGATCATGGTCCTCAGAACACGTTTTGGGGTGTCAAGCACGTTTTTTTGACCGGAAGTAACTATTTTTTTAAACATTTGTAGAGTATTGTATAAAAAATAAATGTAGGATATTATTCTGCACATTTTGGTTTTTTATACGCCCTTATAGCTTGCTTGGATCCCCCAAAATCGATCAAAACGTAAAATACCATAAATGTACCCGGTTCAAATCCATGCAGGGGGGAGGGGCGGGTTTTATCATGGGCCCAACGGTTAAGTTTTGAACCGTATCAAATTTGAATCAAAATTGAACCCTACCAAATTTTAAATGCTGCAAAATAGCGACAGAAATTCTGGAAAATGAATGTGCTGGGATTTCGCCGCTAGCGTCTACTGACGTTAGTCCTAGGGGTGTGTCTAACTAAGGGTTAAAGGCGTTTAGATATAAAATTGAACATTATAATTACGTATTAAAGAATTTTCTTACTTCTACTGTTTTTAGTGAAATCTTATTCGAATTGCTGTAGAGTTTCAAGAACGAGTAATAGAAATAATGCCGGAACGATAAGTGCTACTGTCAAGTCCGCCGTGTTTTGACTCAGCGTAAAGGTGTGTAGCCCGTCTAAACACGGTCACTTCTTCAGCAGGCTCTGAAAAGAAGATTTCACCGGTCATCTTTGAAAGATAAACGTCAGTAATACGTGTTTACGAGAAAGTTTAAAAAACATCGCTGGATTTAATTATAGAATACACACTGGTCAACCGTTTAAAGTAAGGGACGTAAAAGCAAGGTTGATTATTGCCCCTCTATGTTAGCAAACTAAGAACAACCTGGGTGCCTACAGACTGAATGGTTTTCAGTTGAAAGTCATGCACACCTAAACGGTTTCACCAAGAAGAGAACAACACGTTTTCTTGGATTTCCACGACCTCGCGATATCGTAGAGAAAGCCACGTCACAGTATGGTACACTGTACCCGGAGAGATATAAACCAGGTACGTTGCTGAGGGAATATCCTTAAACCCTTTTTGAAAAGAAAAGACGATGTTTCATCGTGCTAGCAATCTGGCTTTTGGTTCCCGCCACCAGTCACAAAGCTGTAGCCGCTATTGCTTTACTTACCCGTCACACTCCCTACACCTATCACCACTTGAAGCTTATGTGTATTGATTAGAAGGAAAGCATCTTAAGAGTCATGCTTAACCGTGGGGAGAAATCACAATTTAGTTACTTTTTATTCCGTAAGCGCTGCCTGTATCAGTGCCCGACAACAAACTGAACTGTCACTGCGAATTCTCCTTTGCCCCCTCCATCTCGCCGGCACACCAGACAGAGTGACAGAGATAGACAGTTTTAACACAATACTTCATTCCATTCCTTTGCCTTACCTTGGCTTCAGTTCAGAATCCTTATTTTATGATGGTATCTAAATTCAGTAGTTTGGTGGTTGGTCTGATATAAGAGAAAGTAATGATTTAGGCCTATACAATATTTCCGAGTTTGAAAAGTAATAATTTATAAAGACAAAATGCACAACATTTTTTTCCAAACCATTTATTACAACTTTAATTCAGTTTATATAATTAATTTTGAAATATTATTTTTTATTTTAATCTATAAATGATTTTAATACACAATTTGTATGCTAAAATAATTTTTTTATAATATTTAAAACAAAAATAATACGAAAAGTCTCCTTTCAACAAACGTTCTTGTGCCGTAGACTTATTTAAAAGACATGTATTATAATTAATTTACCTTCTGCCAAACTAGGAGGTAATTATTATTAATTATACAGTTATAATTAAATAAATTTAACACAAATTATATTTACGAAAAACATATTCGCAAAACAATTTTATCTATTTTAAATACTAGCTGTCGTACCCGACTTAGTATTCATTATTAATAACTACTGTAAGACTGTAATCGTATTGTGACATATTTTGTATAAACTATGGGAAATTTAAATATTATTAGAATCTTATGAAATAGGTCAGATAGTAAAATGATTGAACAGCTTATTCAAATCACATGACTTGTATAAATTTAATGGTTTAGGCAATATAAACAAAATATAGTTTATACATATAATATTTAAAAAAAAGAAGGCTACTTATTACACTCCATTACAAAATTTTGTCTGGTTTTGTTACTAATTCTCTAAGTTTTTTGCAAAAATTACGCAGAAGGTGATTTTTGCACTCAACCTTTTCTACGGTTAAATTTTTGTACGGCCGTTTATCAAGAATTTTCTTGTAAACACTACTATCACCATCCAATATAAATCTATAAATTTAAATTTTGAACATTCACATGCCTAATAGGATCATCTAGATAAAGTCAAAAATCAATTGGTCTGGGAAATAATTGTGCACGAGATAGATCTGCCTCGTCATACAAATTATAAATACACTAAACAAGTGCGGGATTTTGTACTAATAGGAAATTTAAAAACCCTAACTACCAGGAACCGCGACAACCACAGGCTTTGTTTAATCAACCCGGCAGATTAAAAGGCGTTACATAGATTATCAATTAGTTTACCGTTTCATAAAAGAGTAAACAAACTCCAATATTGCTGACTTCCCTTTGATTGCAATTCTGAGGTTTTATAAGTAGTAAAATCTACGTGAAAGGAAATGACACAGGAAGTCTTGTGCCAATTAAATGAAAAAACATAACTCCTTTTTTTCAGAAATAAAAGGTAGGCTACGCCTGAAGCTTGTAAAATACTATTCACAAAATTTGTTAAAACCAGTATAAGGTAGCGAACAACATTAAACCAACATTAACCTAACAATACGAAAATATGAAAAAGTATAAACAGATTTTGATTTATTATTACAAATTTCGTGGTACACAAATAAACTTTAATCTATAATTATTTACCTACAATAGGTAACCTAACTACTATGGTGATAAGTAGTTATTTCAAAATATGGGTATAGGCTACTAATAAACATTTTAAAAGAAAACAATAATCATTTTTACAAATCCATTATGTAGTTACTATTATTAAATAAATGTCTGTAAAATTTACGAACAGTTTTGATTTGATAAGATGTATTTTGAAGATTTGTAGTTTAGCAAGTGAACAGAATATACAAGTAAAATACAAATATTAGTTCTGTTGTAAATTATATATTAAATAGTCTTCTAGAAACAAAATGTGTCATTAATTCGAAAGTTTTTAGGCCTAAACTGAAGGAAGAAAGTATAAATGTAACAAAAACTGTATTTTAGGCTTAGTTAAAAACGAGTTTCAGACAGTTCGAATTTTGTTGAATAATATAAAAATATTACTCTACAAATTACTTTATAAATTATATACAATGAGATTGTATGCAAAACCTAACTTTTATTTTCCCAGTATGTTTTTAGTCCTGGAGGTAAACGCCTCTTCTTTTTAACTGCAGAGAGATTCAAGGCCTTCCCTTTTCCTTTTCTTAGTCTTTGTTTTTTAGAAGGCATAGTAGGCCCTACTGTATTAGCAATTATTGGTAAATGGCAGATAATATAGGCCTAATCTTAGTGACGAAAAGAAAATGAATAAAATACCTAAACACTAACAACTGTTGATTTCGCAGTAATCAAACAAAATCGAATTCGGTCCGTTTGAATTAATATTGATAGTGTCAAAATCTTTTTTACAAGAAAATACAATAAGGTCCAGTATAACACAATCACTTATGATTCATAATAATATTATTTGTAGTTGTACTACTGCATAAAGTCTACGGAGGGATAGAAAGGTGGGGGAAAGGAGCAGGAGGGAGAGTAGGGGTAAACAGCATTGGCACAACCTATTGCAAAATCCTTGAACTACTACCGACTTGCACAAAAATTATTCTTTGAAATAGGTTAACTAAACACTCTTAAACACAAAAATGGAAATAGTATGAATTAAAACAATTCAATAGTTCCCAAAACGAAATCACAAGCTCTCGTTTCATATAAATTTTATTTTAAAAATATACATTTTGAAGTTGTAAAAACGGAACGAAAAACATGTATTTTTTCTTACGGGAAAAGCTAAATTTGATTTCCAATTTTTGTACACATGTTTAATATAAAATGATTAAAACTATTCAATAGAAATGTTTAATAGATTTAGTTGTAGATAACTATTTGGACAAAATCTTGCTAAAAGCCTTAGTTTCACGGTAAATAACACATTAAGATTCACCTCCTATGTTAATAGCACTGTCACTTTCACAGCGCACTAAAGTTGGTATGCATGGCTCTTAAGAAATGATTAACAGACTACCATTACGGAGCTTCGTACATCTAGATACGTTAGAAGCACGCAACGATCTGTTTTCACCAACATGGAAGATTTTCAACAATGCTACGAGAGTTGCCTAAAACTTAACTATTTATATTTGAAAACAAATTTTAAACTATTACAATGTCAGTACTGTTTATAATGTACGTACGTGAGTAACATATAACATAACAGCTGATTTCACCCATCATCTATAAACACAGTGTAGATTATAGTTTGGATTTATATTTTCAAATACAATCGTTATAATTTCTTGTGAAGTTTTTTTTTAAAATATGAGTTATAGAAATAATGTATGCTATAATATACTTTATTATGTTTAATTTGAGTTTATAAACTATCTATATAGGCTATATAAAAGCTAAATACCAATCATTTACCCACTCACTCACTCATCACGATTTCTCAAAAACTACCAAACGGATTGAAATGAAATTTGGTATGTAGCTTCCTCTAGGGCCATAGGCGCTCGCTAAGAAAGGGTTTTAAAAAATTCCAAATTTTAGGGGCGCTTTTGGGGGATCAAAGTTATCAAATCACGATTTCTTCAAAACTACCGAACGGATTGGAATGAAATTTGGTATGTAGCTTCCTGTAGGGCCATAAGTGTTCACTAAAAAAGGATTTTATAAAATTGGAAATTTTAGGGGGCTTTGGGGGGTAATAATTACTAAATCACTATTTCTCCAAAATTACCGAACAGATTTGGAATGAAATTTGGTACGTAGCTCCCTCTAGAGCCTTAGGCGCTCGCTAAGAAATGGTTTCAAAAAAATCGAAATTTTAGGGGGGTTTAGGGGGATCAAAGTTATTAAATCATGATTTCTTCCAAACTGCATAACAGATTGGAATGAAATTTGGTATGTAGCTTCCTCTAGGGCCATAGGTGCTCACATAGAAAGGGTATGAAAAATTTCGAAATTTTAGGAGGCGTATGGGGAGATCAAAGTTACTAAAATCATAATTTCAGATCTTTTATTATTATGACAATAGTTCATTTATTATTTAAGATCTATATATATAAAGCTATATACCACTTACTGACTAAACACTTAAAAAGAATACAATACGTTAAAAAGACTGAAAATACCAACCATTACGGGCAATGCCGTACGGGTCAGCTAGTAATATATAAATACAACCTTTTATCATCAATATATTTGTTTATACAAATTTAAAGAAAAGATACCTATTTGTTTAGCTTCATAAACATTCGTACATCTCCATATAACATACAGTATAAAATTTATATAATATTCGATTATTAATTTCTTCATTATAATATTAATAACTTCTAAATCATCTGATCTATCAATATGAAATAAAAAGCAATTAAAATATAGTATTTTTATCTTCTTTAAATGTATAACGTACTATGTAAATAAAAATGTTTAACAAATAGGCCTACAGTTTTATAATCCTTATTATTGTACACATTTACCGAGTTAAAATTCCCCATCAGCATGGCTAGGTAGGCCTAAATAAGTATATAGGACTGAATGTTGCTTTTAAATACTGTAGTTTGTTTTTAAATTATGTATTTCTGATGTATATCTAATTAATCAGCCTGTGATTTTTCACGGGGGCTCACTAGTCTATACATATTTAAAATACTTCCAATAATTGAAATTTAAGTCCTACTTATGATTAATATTTGACAAATTAGGTTTAGGTAAGTCACAGTTGATTCCACAACGTCAGTTCTTGGGTATGGTGCAAATTCTTTCCCCGTACTACACAAACGAATCGAATATAGTCTCCGATTAGATAAATACGATTTAATTTATAAAATTACTAGCTGACCCGTACGGCGTTGCCCGTGGTGGTTGGTATTTTCAGTCTTTTTAACGTAATTGTATTCTTTTTAAGTGTTCAGTCAGTGAGGGGTATTTGGCTTTTTTATATATAGATCTTAAATAATAAAAGCACTATTGTCATAATAATAAAAGATCTGAAATTATGATTTTAGTAACTTTAATCCACCCAGACCCCTCCTAAAATTTCGAAATTTTTCACACCCTTTCTTAGTGAGCACTTATGACCCTAGAGAAAGCTACATACCAAATTTCATTCCAATCCGTTCGGTAGTTTTGAAGAAATCGTTTTTTAATAACTTTGATCCCCCCAAATCCCCCCTAAAATTTCGAATTTTTTCAAACCCTTTCTTAGTGAGCACCTATGGCCCTAGAGGAAGCTACATACCAAATTTCATTCCAATCCGTTCGGAAGTTTTGAAGAAATCGTTTTTTAATAACTTTGATCCCCCCAAACCCCCCTAAAATTTCGAATTTTTTCAAACCCTATCTTAGTGAGCACCTATAAATAGCCCTAGAGGAAGCTACATACCAAATTTCATTTCAAACCGTTCTTTAGTTTTTGAGAAATCGTGATGAGTGAGTCAGTGAGTGAGTGAGTGGAATTTCGCTTTTATATATATTGATTAGACAAAGCCTTAAATTTAGCTGATGAGAGAATTTCCAAAATTAAGTTTATATGTTTAGGGGTTCAACCAACTATTTTTTAAATTGATCTACTCACGGAGGCGCTAAGTAGCTGCCTGTGAGATCGAAATATAGCAGTACATTTTGTTTGCATCTAAACCAATGATTACATAGTATAAAACCATAGTATAGGTTTTATACTATGTAATCATTGATCTAAACCTCCAGCTTCAACTTGCGCTCTCGTTCGTTCCACTTGCAGCATGAAATCTTCTTCATGACGTCTTCTTGAGTAGACCGATTTCCCAAACCGTTAGTTAAAAAAATAAAACATATAAATTTAATTTTGGAAATTCGCTAAATTTGCGTCAGCTGTGTGTTCAAATTATTTTATTTTTCTGAGAAAAGGTTCACAAATACGTATGCTAAATTATGTAGCAACTTTATTTCTATTGTGTTAAATGATTATTAGATTTCAACAAGTTTCACTGCCACCAAGACCTCGTACACTTCCTACAGTTTAAAATATTCACTACCAAACTCCGCTCTGTTGACTTAGCCACAAGGAAGGGCTGATCAAACAAAAACTCATCTCCTTTCTCATTAATACTTGAAGCATCAAATTTACAAAAGCGAAGCCGACTTTTCTAGTCACTAAAATGCTTGTACTCTGCCGTGAATAATGACTATATAATTATAAGTTACTAACTGTGTACCCGTGCTTTGTTACTGAAACGACTCTGGCACATTAATAACTTAACTAAAGTTTTATACAAGCCTAACCGTATCTTGTAGCTGTATATTATATAAGAATGAATTGTATACAGCCTACAAAAAATGTTTTATTATGTTCTGTACACGTCAAACATTTAGCCGCATTAGATAGTTATATTTTTTTTAATTATTTGGTAATTTCGCCATCTTATTATTAACATATGGCCACGGCTTTCCCGCAAATATGAAAAACTAAATGAAACGAATATCGGATGCAATAATTTCG
>JAGFPH010013422.1:1149-13211 GCA_018207615.1 Philaenus spumarius
TATTGGGAGTATTTTCAATACACAATGCATTGCGTGCTTCGCACGCCAACTCCCATACCGGGGCCAGGGGGGGCCATGGCCCACTCTGCACATGCTTTGGGGTTACGTTTACAATTTTGCAACTTCAAGAAAAACTTCTTATAACGTCGGCATGTTGGTTGTTTTTGTAATGCGTTTTAAAACCAATGCAGACGGTAATACGCTCTCTGTTTTGCTTTGAGGTTAGAAATCGTAAAACATGTATGTATTTTTACAATCCTATTTATCACCACATTCTTGACAGTCTACAAACAACTTAGACCAAAACAATCTAGTCACTAACTTGCGCTGTTGTTCTGAGTTATTGTTATTTAAATAGAATCATCCGAAATTGCTCTTCTGTTAATTTACAAATATCGGAATACTATCGATGAAAACTTAAGTGAATTTTAAAATAAACAATAATTTGTCTTAAATGACTGTATTTAAAATGTTAGTTGTTAAATCGTTGATTAAGTAGGCCTATAATTAAAAGGTATGAAATTTTTTTTCCAAACTTTATTTCAGGTCTTTGAGTAAAATGCTTCATCATAGGTTCTGCTCACTTCCCATGTTGAAAATCCTTAACGACGTATACCAAGTTAGATATAGTTTGATTTTGGTTGGACTTGGTAGTTTCTTCTGAGGAACAGAGTAGAGAAAACAATTGTACAATATTACGCATTTTCACTGATTTCTAACCTCAAAACCATCCGTATACCGTAGTTCTATATCACGTCAATATTAATATTTAGAAGGCATATTGTTTCTCTTGTGTATCGAATTAATCTGCCCTTGATTTTAAACGGAATTCTACTAGTATAGCCTGCTGATAATTTCATAATCTCACTGGTAATCAAGGCCGTAGCCTGGGGATTGGTTAGGGGGGGTCAACCCCTCCCCCCCAAATTCCCGAAATTTATTAGTAAAAATTAATACTAGGTTCAAAAAGTGCAAATTAAGTTATATAATAAACAACACAACAGAGGATCCAGCAACATATTTTACATCATTGTGCATTGCTTGCATACTGATATTTAGATTTACTTGATTAAACTACAACGTACAATACACATGGATGCAGTAGGTTACAGCCTTACTCTCTTGTGAGCTTGATCTGATGTATTAAATATGAAAACTATGAAGGTTCAACAAAAATACTTTACTCTAACAAAACACGCGATGCATTGTGCATTGAAAATACCGGAATTGGCTGTTAAATAGATTGTTAATAGATGGTGGCTTTTGTTAGGAACCATATGAAGTAGGCCTATAACATAAAACATTTTTTAATCAATTTTTTTTAACGAAAACATAACCTTTAAGCCGTTTGTGTATTCTTCGTCGGGGAACATAAGCTTTAAAAATATGCTTGAATAATTAATTTGCGTTAAGGGTTAAAAGAAATATCGCTTAGCGACAAAAAAAAACACCTTTCCATATTAAGAATTCTCTTTGCAACTATACGTCGAGTGATTCTTTATTAGATTTTCTTACTAAAGTAAATTTATTTATTGACTCTTTATAAAAGCTATAAACTTTCAAAGAAAACTAATTATCCAGGTATGTTTACAAAGAAATGAACTTTGAATAAAAACCTTTTTTAAATTTTATAGTTTGTCGACTGAAATTATATTTTAATATTCGCATTTAGTGAACACAATTCAATTTAAAATTATATTAATTTATTCAATTACGAAGTTAGCACTACTATATAGTAATAAATTGTACCAGGAACTGGCACATACTTTCTCACAAACACATTTAAATTATTAAACAGATTCACTATGACTTCATAATTGTAGGTGGTTTAGTAGAGGTGATATCAAAGTAGGAGATTAACTAATAAATATTATTATTATTATCTAGAGAGAAAACTATTCAATCGATTTCGAAAAAAATTACACTAAACAAGTCAATTAGGCCTGTATAGATGCACGAAAAATAGTTTAGAAAAATGTTGAAAAACAACAACCTTTTTGTCCCAAAAAACCCCCAAATAATCAGTTATAATTTTTTTATAAAAAATGGCTCTAACGATTTTGATAAAATTTGGTTTATTTGTAGCACTTAATGTACCCTACCATATTAAAAAAAAGTCATCTTTCTAAAAATTCTCATTTAGCAAACAATTGACAAATAATAATTAGACAAACAACAGCTACTGGATTTGAATTAAACGTTTATTAATGATTGTGTATGTTAGGGATGTTCTTGAAAGTGTGTGTTTGAGAGTGTAAGTGTCTTTTTATAAATGTTTATAGTTTAGCCTAATTTACTTTTAGTTTTATTTATTATAAATAATGACGTGTACGTTTTTAGTTTTCTCAGTTTTTGTACATTATGTTTTATAAGGAATTATTATTTCATAGCTTTTTGTTTGTTTATTAATTTTTTTGTAGTGTGAATTGGTATGCATTTTGTAATTCGAGGTTGTGGAAGAGAGTAACCAATTGTCATAAATTAGCCTCAACAAACAAAGGTTATTATCGTTTTACGTGGTGTAATCTGGGTAATATGGTCTTTATTTTATAACACCTGTTTTATTATATCTTAGTTTATGTATAACAATCATTGGCTAATGCGGTTTAATTTTTGACGGAATATAATACTGTGTAAAATTGGGTGTATAAATTATCGGGCGGTTAAAGCATTGAAATTTAACCTCAAAACCTAAAGAAAACAGTCGCAAAACACTAATTATTATTTAGACAGTAACTTATAAAATAAGTCACTGCGCGGATTGACAAACATCAACATAACCTCACAACATAAATAATAAAGTAGATGAAGAGACAGAACGCCAATTTAACCAATTGAACAAAACCTTCTTCCTCAGTGTTCCTGAACATTTTGTAAATTCTTCTCCTCCGAAACTGCTCTGCCGATTTGGATAACATTTTACAGGCACAATTTAAATGGTTCGTAGGGTGCACAACTTCAGATTCAAGTCGATATATATATATACTAGCTGACCCGTACGGCGTTGCCCGTGGTGGTTGGTATATTCAGTCTTTTTAACGTAATTGTATTTTTTTAAGGGTTCAGTCAGTGAGTGGTATTTGGCTTATATATATATAGATCTTAAATAATAAAAGCACTATTGTCATAATAATAAAAGATCTGAAATTATGATTTTAGTAACTTTGATCCCCCCAAACCCCTCCTAAAATTTCGAAATTTTTCATATCCTTTCTTAGTGAGCACCTATGGCCCTAGAGGAAGCTACATACCAAATTTTATTCCAATTTGTTCGGTAGTTTTGAAGAAATCGTGATTTAACAACTTTGATCCACCCAAACCCCCTTAAAATGTATAAATTTTTGAAAACCTTTCTTAGCGACCTCCTATGGCCTCAGAGGAAGCTACATACCAAATTTAATTCCAATCTGTTCGGTAATTTTGGAGAAATCGTGATTTAGTATATTTTACCCCCCAAAGCCCCCTAAAATTTCCAATTTTTTAAAACCCTTTTTTAGTGAACACTTATGGCCCTGGAGGAAGCTACGTACCAAATTTCATTCCAATCCGTTCGGAAGTTTTGAAGAAATTGAGATTTAACAACATTGAACCCCCCAAACCTCCCTAAAATTTCGAATTTTTTCAAACCCTTTCTTAGTGAGCACCTATGCCCCTAGAGGAAGCTACATACCAAATATCATTTCAATCCGTTAGGTATTTTTTGAGAAATCGTGATGAGTGAGTGAGTCAGTGGTATTTCGCTTTTATATATATAGATTTCTAAAGACATTGTTAAAGTTTTTCAAAAGCCTCTAGATGTGCAATGTGTTGTATGCGATGCGGCTCTGTGGTATTCCTCCCACTGCCACTACACAATTTGAACAAAAAAACTCTACCGGAAACCAATACTTTATAAATAAACTTGTTGAACTTACCGTCCAATAGTCCAATTGGACTATTAGAAACAAGTATTTTAAGAAACAATAGTCGGTATGGCGAGCATAAACAATAACAATACTTTTTCTACCAACAGCTAGGTGACTAAAGGTCGACGTTGTATGGAAATAAGAAACTTACCTCGGAAAAACGAAGAGCATGTTAACCGCTATTCAAGTTTTCCAGTGCTCCGGGCAACTTTAGTGTAATATAACCAAGAATAAAGAAGATTTTTACAAATAAAATACATTTAGTGAGAAAATGAATCGCAATGTTGCCTGAGGTATGCATGTTTAAAAAATATCTGCACCTGTTTTATAATATAAGCAAGTTTCAGTCATAAGATGTTTCACTACTGGTGGATATTTTAGCATGTTATAATACCTTCCTGAATAGGTTAACGAGTTTTAAATTGAAAACGTAATGCAATTTTTCCATTTTCCCATTTCAAAAAATTTTAACACGATGTTCGTGTGAGTAGGTTTTGTTGGTCTTTAATTGTAGCTAGGGATGAGCATTGCTAGTTAAAACATCGATGTTCACCATCGACAGTAACCATCGATGTTACAATTATATCGATCTATTTTAAACGGTACACATCGATGTATATTTATTTGAACCAAAGACGTTGAGCTGTTATCTTACATATCAACAACGAACTTGCACTTGTAGATACAAACTAACCATGAGTTATGTTTATGATCTAGATAAAGCGGATATGCTTTTAAATAACTACTAGTTATTAAAAATTACCTTCAGCAATCCTTTTGAAGTTTTGACCTTCAATTTAAAATATCACATATTATGTACAAAACAAGGGTTTCTTACCTTATCGTCCGTCGAAGGGTGAATAAAAAACTTTAATTAAAAACATAAAATGACAGTTATACATAACGCTCACGCACAATACAACATAAACACATGAAACACGTGTAGTGTACGTAATATATAATACTAGCTGACACGTACGGCGTTGCCCGTGGTGGTTAGTATTTTCAGTCTTTTTAACGTAATTGTAATCTTTTGAAGTGTTCAATTAGTGAGTGGTATTTGGCTTTTATATATATAGATCTTAAATAATAAAAGCACTATTGTCATAATAATAAAAGATCTGAAATTATGATTTTAGTAAATTTGATCCCCCCAAACCCCTCCTAAAATTTCGAAATTTTGCATACCCTTTCTTAGAGAGCGCCTAAGGCCCTAGAGGAAGCTACATACCAAATTTCATTCCAATCCATTCGGTAGTTTTGAAGAAGTCTTTTTTTAATAACTTTGATCCCCCCAAACCCCTCTAAAATTTCAAACCCTTTCTTAGTGAGCACCTAAGGCCCTAGAGGAAGCTACATACCAAATTGCATTCCAATCCGTTCGGGCGTAATTTGAGGATGATCAAAAACGCATTGAAAACGCAAGGAAAAATGCAAAAACGCCTATTTCTGGCGTAATTTTGGGAGAATCTCAAACATTTTTTAACAGAATAGTTTTAGGCCTTAAACGAACCTAAGTACCAAATTTCAACATTTTCTGCCAATTAGTTCTCGAAAAAGCTGAGAAAACGCAAAAAATCGCTAGAAAAACGCGAATATTGGGCGTATCTTTGGGATGTTTTCAAAATCCGTTCTTAGTGCGCGTCTAAAGGTCCAACTGAACATGCATGCCAAATTTGAACTCATTTGGTTCAGTAGATTTTTAGTTCTGCTGATGAATGAATCAGTGCCATTTCGCTTTTATATAGATAGATTTTAAATTGTGTCCAAATTTCTAAAGGATTGCTGGCGGAAAGTCAGTTAATAGTTAATCATGTAGACATAGTAGGCCTATGTTTAGCATGTTTTACGAAGCTAGTGATTCGTATTTAGCAATTTATATGGGTTCTTTTGTTCTTGAAACCTAATTTGAAATGCTGCATGTCAATTGATCGTGGAAAAGGCTTAAGGATTTCATCATTAAAAAAGGATTACCTGTCCAACAAGTCCTTTGTTTATTGACTCGTGTGTGACATGGAGAAGCGGACAAATTTGTATACAGCAGAGAGAGAGAGAGAGAGAGAGAGAGAGAGAGAGGGAGAGAGAGAGAGAGAGCTTCGATAAATTATTTTACATTTTGATTTACAAATTATCCATTCAAAATTAAAACAAAAATACATTACCTATAAAGGTTAATTAAGAATATAAAGGGTATAACAGAATACCTGTACATGTTTAACGAACCCTCGAACTGCCTTAGAACTAAACCCATCAACAATATTTAAAACATTTGTTTTTTAAATCCATTTTGAGGGGTGAGATATATCGTGGAAGGTTTTCAAATATGAACATAGGTCAAGAGTTGTGCTATTCTAAAAATCTCTTAAAAGTTAACATATTGTTGATAAAACAAATTTACTTTCCTGGCCCCTATCTCAAGTTAGCCGCCCTAAATCTACAACATTTTGGTTTAGCATAACTAAACGGATTATTTCCCAGAACTTGTTTACCAAACACTGCTTAGTGTAAATCCCTTCAAATAAAGTCGAACGTTTCGAACAGTTTTGAGTTTTAGAGGACAACGAAACAAACATTCATTCATACAGGTTGGAACAAAGTTAGTGTTAAAAACTTCGGAAAATGGATCTATGGGTCAAAATAAATAAAAAATCAAGAATAATATTCTTTACGAAAAACGCTTCATTTTCCAAATATCCGCCATTTTGTTTCTTATACTAAATAATGAATATCTAGAGAACGGTTTAACCGATTGAGTTCAAACTTGGAATGAAGTTTAAACTAACAATGATTTATCTTTAAAAAAATAAGCGTTTATATCCAATCATGCATTTCAAAATGGTGACTGTTTGAATATTTCAAAAATAAATTAATCAAAACCCGTACATTTTAACAAAAAATGTCAAGACACTTTTTTTGCAGCCCTTTTGATTCCCTAACGGTTCGTGTAACTGTTAAAACAATCGAATGAAGCTAATTTATGTGTAATCATTGGTTTATTCAACCCGGCATCCTTACCAACACAGTAAATACTACAATATTGTATGTACATTTGCTGTCATTATCTTTAACTTAACTATTATTCTTCATCCGATTGTTTTGAAAGTTAAATCATCCGATAGGGAATCGAAAGGGCTACAAAAAAGTTACCTTGACATTTTTTGTTAAAATGTACGGTTTTTGAGTAATTTAGGTCTGAAATTTTCAAACGGCCGCCATTTTAAATCGCATGATTGGATATAATCGTTTATTTTTCTTAAGGTATATCATTGTTAGGTTAAACTTCATGCCAAGTTTGAATTCAGTCGGTTAAACCGTTCTCTAGATTTTGATTATTTAGTAAACGAAACAAAATGGTGGATATTTGGAAAATGAAGCGTTTTTTCGAAAAAATATTGTTCTTCATTTTCTATTTATTTTGACCCATAGAACCATTTCCCGAAGTTTGTAATACCAACTTTGTTCCACCCTGTATATAGAGAGAGAGATGTTATGAAATTTCGTACTCTATAGGCTATATACATAGTATCCCTATGAACTATATGACTGAGAAGTCGATCTTCGGTTTTAAAATTTTAGCAGTCTTTATTTTGAGAGAGAGGAGGAATCCTATAATACAGGGTTTCAAAAATACAAAACTATATTTGATATTCTTTTCAAACGACTGTATCAAAATATATATACTGTATTTTATTCGTAACGAAATTTGGCCAGTAAAATGCACAGTACAATATTTTTGACATATGACTAGGTTAAAATCCCTCATAAACTTGCCAAATTTAATTATGATACATCTAATTGCTGCAAGAATTCACTGTAACAAAAACGCAGATTTGTTGAAAGACATACAAACTTTAGGTGCGTTTTTCGTTTATTTTAAGATATGTAAACCTAAATGAATAAATCCTAAAGCGACTAAACTAGATTGCATACAATAAAGTTTTAGCCAAATACTGTAAAATCTATATATTAATTTGAAAAGATTTTTTGTAATCCGAGTGAAATCTGGAGTTTTACTGGACCGATATACACGCAGTTGGTAGGTCTACCATATTAAAGGCAATTGTCTGTATATTTCCCCATTTTGCTTGAATTTTAGCTGTTACCCCATTCAATTTTCTAAAATTAAAATCTCTTATGGCAATTTAACATGGGGAAAATTTTTGATCCAATTCCGAGTGATATCTGGAGTTCTATTGGGCCGATTGACATGCGGTTTGTGTTAAGTGAAAGGTAATTAACTCTATATTTGCCTTAAAATTTTACTATTTCTTCATTTAATATTTCAAAAATGGAATGTAAAATATTTTCTATTCATTAACATTGTTTTTACTGATCAACTGAAGGGCACAGATCAGCTGATTATAACAGCACATGCACATGTTTTATTATGATAACATTTTTTATTTATGTTGTAATTTACTTTATTGAAGCAGTTTATGTTTAATTTTGCTGTAACAGATATAACATAATATTAACATACTTATATAATATACTAGCTGACCCGTACGGCGTTGCCCGTGGTGGTTGGTATTTTCAGTCTTTTTAACGTAATTGTATTCTTTTTAAGTGTTCAGTCAGTGGGTGGTATTTGGCTTTATATATATAGATCTTAAATAATAAAAGCACTATTGTCATGATAATAAAAGATCTGCAATTATGATTTTAGTAAATTTGATCTCCCCAAACCCCATCTAAAATTTCGAAATTTTTCATACCCTTTCTTAGTGAGCACCTATGGCCCTAGAGGAAGTTACGTACCAAATTTCATTCCAATCGGTTCGGTAGTTTTGAAGAAATCGTGATTTAATAACTTTGATGCCCCCAAACCCCCCTAAAATTTCGAATTTTTTCAAACCCTTTTTTAGTAAACACCTATGCCCTAGAGGAAGCTACATACCACATTTCATTCCAATCTGTTCGGTAATTTTTTAGAAATCGTGATTTAGTCATTTTTACCGCCCAAATCCCCCTAAAATTTCCAATTTTTTAAAACCCTTTTTTATTGAACACTTATGGCCCTAGAGGAAGCTACATACCAAATTCCATTCCAATCCGTTCGGTAGTTTTGAAGAAATCGTGATTTAATAACTTTGATCCCCCCAAATCCCCCTAAAATTTCGCATTTTTTCAAACCCTTTCTTAGTAAACACCTATGGCCCTAGAGGAAGCTACGTACCACATTTCATTTCAATCCGTTTGGTAGTTTTTGAGAAATCGTTTTAAGTGAGTCAGTGAGTGAGTGAGTGAGTGGTATTTCGCTTTTATATAATTATTATAGACTAAATTCAAGCAATAGCGAAGCATTGCCGGGTCCACTAGTAGTATAGTATTTACAAAATAATATTTCACACTACATTGTACTTGTCGCCTTTATTTCATTTAGAAATCTGTTACAGTAGAGAAATGTTTTGACAGTAGACAATACAATGCCCTACCACAACAGGAAATCAAACTGAAACAATAGTTCAACGAATACAATACACATGAGTGTTACAAGTTTACTGTATTATACAAATAAACAATACAAAATCATTGTACATGTATTGTATGAAAAGTTATTTTTATCTTTTGACAATATATACTGTTTTAACCAAATATAAAAACAAGTATTCACAATCAAGAACAATACAATATTGTAAAGTTTAAAATTAATACTTTTGAAATTGTATAAAAAATAAACATGTTGGCTTGTGTAATTCGAGGTATTGTTTTTAGAATGTAGGTTGTAGTTTTTTTCTTTTTTTAATATAGAATGCATATTTTTTTATTATTTACACAGACCTCTGTTAATGAACAGTCCTAAAATAAAATAAAAGATACCAGTAACTGGCACACACTTTCTCACAAACATTATTTAAATTATCAACACGTTCACTGCTAAGGACGCACATGTAAGCTTGACACTGAACACTATGAGAAGCGGCCGACGCACAGTGCATTGCACGCTAACGTATTGGATGTATTTTCTGTACAAATGCATTGCGTGCTCCACACGCCAACCCTCATATTGGGAGTATTTTCAATACACAATGCATTGCGTGCTTCGCACGCCAACCCTCATATTGGGCGTATTTTCAATACACATTGCATTGCGTGTTTGCACGCCAACTCTCGTATGTAACCCCAACCGTGACTTCATAACTGTATTACAGTAGGAGAGGGGATAGTACATAAAAGTAGGAGCGTAAGTAGTAAAAATTATTATTATTAGCTAAAGAGGAAACTATTCAAACGATTTCGAACAAATTTGTACCAAACATGTCTATTAGGCCTATATAGGCGCACGAAAAAATATTTGGAAAAACAACCCCGTTTTCGGCCAAAAAACTCAAAAAAATCTGATATTATTATTAGCTAAACAAGAACTTTTGAAAGATGCGGTTTTTGCATATGGTAGGGCATATATTAAGGGCTACAAATAAGGTAAATTTTATCAAAATCGTTAGAGCGGTGTTTTTATAAAAAAATCATAATAGATTTTTTGGGGGTGTTTTGACCAAAAAGATGGTTGTTTTTTTAAAAAATTTCTAAACCTTTTTCGTACATCTATACGGGCCTAATTGACATGTTTGGTGCAAATTCGTTCGAAATCGATCGAATAGTTTTCTCTCTAGATTTGTATACATACAGACATACAGACATACAGACAGACATTTTGTAAAAACCACTTTTTTGGACTCAGGGGGTCCCAAAACGGATATTTCCACAAACAACTCAACATTGATTTATTTTTTTATCACTATACTTTCTCTATACTATAGTATAGAAAGAAAGTAAAAATTGTAAAACAGTTTATTTTTAACAGTATAATAGACAATTTATACGAACTCTTAGATTGATATTCTAAGAATTGGGTTTTGTAAATATTGTAACTTATATTAAACTTAAAGATCTATTTTATGTTATTAACAATAAAAGCTAAAAGCTTTGTAACTTGTATGCAATTTTAAAACAATTGTTTCTATACTACTGGTCATAATTTTAAACAATTCAGTGAAAAACTTGTTGAAAGATTTTAAAGTAATTTTATATAATGTTCTACACAATTTAATATTGATGTTTGTTTTCGTTTTGCTTATGAACTGTCTAGAAACAATTTAAAGTAAAAACAGTTGGTGCTTGGTGAAACTCCCTAAAAGGATACAAATTACCTATGGTAAAGTTTTAATAAATACATTTTTTAAATTTATTTAGCTACACATGTTTTGCCGTTAGACATCTTCTGTCTACTTGAATTGTTCCTCGTTTTGAGACAATGATAAAATATCACAGAAACGTAAAACTAAAAAGACTAGTTTTCGTTTGTGTTCTGTTACGTACATTAAAAAAAGGAAACCTCCATAATTAATTGAATTTTGACAAAAAAAATTATAGAATGTATGAGTGTAGAATTTTAGAGAAACCTTATAGCATACATTTTACCTTAATTACTTGAAAACGGCGTCCATTTAATTTGTTTGCATGTCCTCATTTTCCTCATTTCAAATACCAACACTTTGGTATTTGCCCAACACCTTGGCATAACCATTTAGCTCAAAATTATCTCTTTCGAAAGTATATTTTTCTATCAATCCAAAATAATTAATTAAAAAACAAACAAGAAAATTAGTACCTATTAATTTTTTAATTACGAAAATAAAATATTCGACCACGCTGCTGAACCGCTGACGTGAGTTGAGCAAATTTCCAAAATTAAGTTTATAGGCCTATGTTTTAGGGTTTCAACCAAAAATTTTGGAAATAGGTCTATTCACGACGGTGCTGAATAGCTGCAAAATGGTTCGCACGCCATTTAGCATATTGTGATTTTATCCAATACACAATGCATTGCGTGTATCGCACGCCATTCCGCATATTGTGATTATATTCAATACACAATGCATTGCGACCTTCGCACGCCATTTAGCATATTGTGATTATATTCAATACACAATGTATTGCGTGTATCGCACGCCATTCCGCATATTATGATTATATTCAATACACAATGCATTGCGTGCTTCGCACGAATTTCAGCGTATTGTAATTATATTCAATACATAATACATTGCGTGCTTCGCACGCCATTTAGCATATTGTGATTATATTCAATACACAATGCATTGCGTGCTTCGCACGCCATTTAGCGTATTGTGATTATATTCAATATACAATGCA
>JAGFPH010013422.1:13726-26582 GCA_018207615.1 Philaenus spumarius
GCCATTCAGCATATTGTAATTATATTCAATACACAATGCATTGCGTGCTTCGCACGCCATTCAGCATATTGTGATTATATTCAATGCACAATGCATTGCGACCTTCGCACGCCATTTATCATATTGTGATTTTATTCAATACACAATGCATTGCGTGTATCGCACGCCATCCCGCATATTGTGATTATATTCAATACACAATGCATTGCGTACTTCGCACGCCATTTAGCTAATTGTGATTATATTCAATACACAATGCATTGCGTGTATCGCACGCAATTCCGCATATTGTGATTATATTCAATACACAATGCCTTGCGTGATTCGCATGCCATCCCCACGGTAGAATCCACCATGGCTTTGAACCGATTACTTTTATGGTATTTTACGTTTTGATCTATTTTGCTAATTCTACCTATTTCGTGTCTGTATCGTTTATCTCGAAAAATGTTACTAACTGCACCTAGTGAGGGAGTCAACAAACGAATTAGCATTTTTAAAACATTGAAACAAATCACTAACATTTTCATAAAGTCTATTTCTACCAATTATATACTTTGGTAATTCTCGAGGAACAGAAATGGTGGAAGCAGTGTAAAGATAAAAACCAAACTGAATCTGAAGAAAAATCTGGTTTATTGGTTTTAGAGAAATCAGAAAATGTGTATATCAAAATTTACTTTTTTTAAGTAATAATTTGTTTTATATTAAAACGTCTTCCCAACTAAACATTGTATTATAAAGGATAAAGTTATGAATTATTCATTACTTTCTTTTTTCCTTTGTCTTTTATCACTATCACCAGAAAGTTACAGCTACTTACATTTTATTGTAAGGCATTAAATTTCATTGCTTTTAGAAGTTCCAATATAAAAACACTCGCCTCAGCGAGATAAAGTCATATAAAATAAACACAACAGAGTGGAATGTGACACTGAAATTATGTTTTGTTATTCTTTGAATATCTGAGGGAGTTTTGTATTAAGTGTTAATTAATTTACTTATTTAACTGAATGACTGCGAAGTTTCTCAATTTGCCTTTGGATGGGAGCGGTTTCACTTTTTGGGGAATTTTGTACTTTTCAGCAATAATAACAATATTTATTTATTAAACATAATCTACAAAATGTTTTTAATATATAAACAATCGTAGCTCCTGACAATACTTTTGGTCCTAAGACCGTCAGAGGGGTTGCCATTATATGTCATTACTTTTTGCACACAGGACAAATAAATGAGTAAAAAAACATATCGACCAATTAAAATTTTCACAATTCTCTCTTTAAGTACAACATACTTCTTTATAATACGATAGGAAGAAAAACACCACCGATATCAGATAGAATGAAAGAGAGTATCGGAGTATTGGGAGTATCTTCAATACACAAAGTATCGCGTGCTTCGCATGCCTACCCCCGTATTAGGAGTATCTTCAATACAAAATGCATTGCGTGCTTAGCACGCCAACCCACTTATTGGGAGTATCTTCAATTAACAGTGCAATGCGTCCTTCGCATGCCAACCCCCATATTGAGAGTATCTTTAATACACAGTGCATTGCATGCTTCGCACGCCTACCCCCGTATTGGGATTATCTTTAATACACAGTGCATTGCTTGCTTTTTACGCCTACCCCCGTATTGGTAGTATCTTCAATAAACAATTCAGTGTGTGCTTAGCACGCCAACCCCCATATTGGGAGTATCTTCAATACATAGTGAATTGCGTGCTTCGCACGCCTACCCCAGTATTAAGAGTATCTTCAATAGACGGTGCATTGCGTGCTTCGCACGCCAACCATCGTATCTGGAGTATCTTCAATAAACAGTGCAATGCGTGCTTCACACGCCAACCCCCGTATTTTTAGTATATTCAATACACGATGCATTACGTGCTTTGCATGCCTACCCCCGTATTGGGAGTATCTTCAATAAACAGTGCAATGCATGCTTAGCACGCCAACCCCCATATTGGGACTATCTTCAATAAACAGTGCAGTGCGTGCTTCGCACGCCAACCCATCGTATTGGGAGTATCTTCAATACACAGTGCATTGCGTGCGAAGCATTGATTAAGAATAAAAACATTTTATAATAACACTAAAAATTATTAACTTTAAATTAAACTCATTGGTTAAACTACACATATAAATTTGTGTACAGACAACAAATTCTTTCCAAAATTTTAGCGTCTAAACTCCTTAAGTAAGATACATACATCAAGAATATATGAGATGTTTTCATCTTCATTGATTTTGCACTACGAGCATTGTTCAGAAGTATCAGCGTAGGAATATTTATTCAAATTTAATAATTAATTCTTGACATTTTAAAACCAAATAATTTAATTATTTCAATAATCCCATTAAATAATATTTTCAGATGATCTTATTAAAATTGAGCTGCCTGTATATGAATCAATGACCACTGTTGTGCGACAGTAACTCGTAATTTGAAGTATTTTTTGTTTAAATTTTTTCTATAAATTCCACAATTAAACTTCGTAAATATATAATTATTAGGAGTGCCATACAAGTCACATAACATTTGTATACAAGTACATGGGTGCCTATACCTACGGCCAGAGGGGGCCACGCCTCCCCTATCTCCCAGGGAAAGGAAAATATTTATATTATTAATTAAAGTCAGGTATTTTTCTTTAAAGAGATTAGCAATAAAATATGTTTTAAATGATATGTGCCGTTTGATTTTACAAATATTTATTTTATTTTTTACAAGAGTTCAAGCATGAGCTGCAATGCTCTGTGTATTGAAAATACTCCCAATTTGGGGGTTGGCGTGCGAAGCACGCAATGCTCTGTGTATTGAAAATACTCCCAATATGTGGGTTGGGGTGCGAAGTGT
This sequence comes from Philaenus spumarius, assembly GCA_018207615.1. Classification (NCBI taxonomy): domain Eukaryota; kingdom Metazoa; phylum Arthropoda; class Insecta; order Hemiptera; family Aphrophoridae; genus Philaenus; species Philaenus spumarius. Next base: position 16,591 of record JAGFPH010013422.1, read on the forward strand.
TCAGTGTGCTCACATGTGCGTCCTTAGCAGTGAACGTTTTAAGCCCCAAACCCCGGTCTAACCCTCCCCCCTAGAAAATATCATATGGGCGCCCATGTGCAAGTACACCTTTTTATCTAGTAGTAGGAATGGTGTTGAGGGTAGCATATCTGTTTGAACAGCAAGTTCAATTTAATTGGGTACACAAAAATCGGATATACTGTATTTTAGTTTCCAGAAACAGAGTGCAATTAGGAGGAACCATCGGTAGCCAAATTGTTTTCTAATTCATTTATCATATAATTTGAAACATATCGTTTAAACAAGAAATTTTAGTTTTTAATTTTACCTTCAGATAAATAATAAGTCATAGTGTCTAAATTGCAAGATTCTGTGAAAGTGATGCAGTGATATTTACGTTCTCGCTATACTATAGTATAGATTTTGATTGTGTTTAAGTGGTAGTGAAATATTAAGTTTATTTATATTTTATTTTATAAAAAATAATATTTAATGAGATATTTAAATGTAAATAAATTGAAAATGATTCAAATGAGATATCAATGTGCAGTTATCGGTATTGAATTTAGCATTGTATCACGTGACAAAGTTCCTAGTAAATAAAATAAAGTTTTATTCAAAATGGCGGATCCCAGATAGTGTACCTAACCTCAATTAATTATAAAATATTTTTTTTGGAGAATAAGATATTAAGCTGTTTTCATTCTATACTTGTTACCCATTCTGTGTATTGTATTTTGATATAGTGGCTAATTAATCATTTTATTCATGTTCTCTACAAAAAATTGTTACACTTTTCAGAAACTATACCGTACATGTATAACGGACTTAGGAGAGTTACAATAGGCTATATAATGTACTAGCTGACCCGTACGGCGTTGCCCGTGGTGGTTGATATTTTCAATCTTTTTAACGTAATTGTATTATTTTTAAGTGTTCAGTCAGTGAGTGGTATTTGGATTTTATATATATAGATCTTAAATAATAAAAGCACTATTGCCATAGTAATAAAATATCTGAAATCATGATTTGCGTAACTTTGATCCCCCCAAACCCCTCCTAAAATTTCGAAATTTTTCATACCCTTTCTTAGTGAGCACCTAGGGCCCTAAAGGAAGCTACATACCAAATTTCATTCCAATCCTTCTGGTAGTTTTGAAGAAATCGTGATTTAATAACTTTGATCCCCCCCCTCAAATTTCGGTTTTTTTTAAACCCTTTCTTAGCGAGCGCCTATGGCCCTAGAGGAAGCTACATACCAAATTTCATTATAATCTGTTCGGTAATTTTGGAGAAATCATGATTTAGTAACTTTAACCCCCCAAACCATCCTAAAATTTTCAATTTTTTTAGAACCCTATTTAAGTGAACACTTATGGCCCTAAAGGAAGCTACGACATACCAAATTTCATTCCAATCCGTTCAGTAGTTTTGAAGAAATTGTGATTTAATAATTTTGATCCCCCCAAACCCCCAATAAAATTTCGAATTTTTTCAAACCCTTTCTTAGTAAGCACCATTGGTCCTAGAGGAAGCTACATACCAAATTTCATTCCAATCCTTTCGTTAGTTTTGAAGAAATCGTGATTTAATAACTTTGATCCCCCCAAACCCCCCCTAAAATTTCGAATATTTTTAAACCCTTTCTTAGAAAGCACCTATGGTCCTAGAGGAAGCTACATACCAAATTTCATTCCAATCCGTTTGGTAGTTTTGAAGAAATCGTTTTTAATAAATTTGATCCCCCCAAACCCCCCTAAAATTTCGAATTTTTTCAAACCCTTTCTTAGTAAGCACCTATGGCCCTAGCGGAAGCTACATACCAAATTTCATTTCAATCCGTTCTGTAGTTTTTGAGAAATCTTGATTAGTGTGTCAGTGAGTGAGTGAGTGGTATTTCGCTTTTATATAATATATTGATTTAATAATAGTGTTGGGCATTAGACTTGACGTTGACTTCCCTTAAGTCCGATTCCTATACAAATCTAACATTCAAGTCTAGCGGGACATTCTAATCCTGCCACCGCACTACCTGTACCTTTGTGTAACCATTATCGAGTGAAATGGATATACCTTGTCCTCTCCACACGTCGGAAGCAGGGATATGAATTGACTGAATCGTAGCATTAATATGCAGAACAGGAAACGGAGGCAGCATTAGCAGAGGTACAGAGCTACCTCATTGCAGGAGGTAATGTTAACCAAACTGTACGATATGGCCTGATGACAAAATAAATAATTCGACCACGCAGCTGAACCGCTGACGTGAGTTGAGCAAATTTCCAAAATTAAGTTTATATGCCTATGTTTTAGGGGTTTCAACCGAAAATTTGGGAAATAGGTCTACTCACGAAGGCGTTGAACAGCTGTCTGTGTGTACGCTATATATTAGTAGAATTTGTTTGCACCACTTGGCTTAGAACCGGGTTCTTCTATGCAATTTACGTTTTCGTCGATTTTGGGAGAACTAAGCGAGCTAGAAGGTTGCGTAAAAAAACAAAATTTGCAGAATAACATCCTACATTTATATTTTTAGAAAAAACTCTAAAAAAAATTCATTTTCGTAGTAAAAATGTAAAAAAATAGTTACTTCCGGTCAAAAAACGTACTTCCGGTTGTTGGATTTTTTTGGCTAACGAACTCGTCTGAGCGACGTAGACAACCAATATGTATACCAAATTTGAACCAAATCGGACTTAAAATGCGGCCGCTAGAGTGCGAACACATATATACATATATATATATATTACAACGGACAAAACTCGTTGTAGGTCTTGAGTTTAAATTTGCAATTAATTTTGTAAGTTTGAATAAAATGGACTTGCCGTGAGTTAAAGCCAAATGTAGGTCACGAGATCAGCATGTATACGCGGGCGGTCTGTTATCGGGTAGAATTAAACTTTTGGACCCTGCCTGTCTGAAAAGGATTGGGAACTTATAAAAATTACTTAAAAGATTCCTACGGGAAGCCAAAATCCAAGATTTGAATAAAAAATAAAAAACTTCGGGGAATGCATTACGCTAACGGCGGGTGTATTTACTGCAAGATTAGATATTAAAAAATCATAAAGTTACGTAAGATACGAGCTTTCAAAGAATGAGAAAATTTTCAAAATTCCTCTAATTTAAAAAAGAAAAGGTTTTTTAGGCTTTTCTTAAAGAGGCCTAAAATAAAGGTGAAATAAGTTTTAGCGAAATTTTGTCATATAAAAAAGTTAATGGTAATTCATAAAGTTTAAAGGATGAAAAAGTAGGTTAAAAATAAAGTTTTTTAAATTCTAACTAAAACAAGTTTTAGTGTTGATAAATGTAATTCATAATGTAAAAGAAAAACTAGAAAATTTATAAAAGGAAAAAGGTGATAGAATTTGCACCTTTACAGCTAATGGAAAATTTAAACTCAAACTTTTAACAATTCAAAATAGTAAATAGTAGGTAAATGAAGTAGTTATGTAAAAACAATCCAGTATTTGAAATATGTTTCGGGAGTAAAGTAAAACCCTAGTTTGTGAAAAATCGTTGAAGTCCCTAACCTCACAGCAAGACAACCAGAAGCAGAAATGAGATGAAAATCCGGCTAGTAAATGAAAAATAATGGACAAGAAAAATGGAAAAAGAAAAACCGAAAGAAGTGTAAAGTTAAGACTTTTCCGGGAAAAATCGCCGCGGAAAAACGCGCGCGGGTCGTGTACGCGAACCAGGAGTCGTACGAACGTCACTCGAGTTCGTGTGGAAAGGTAACAACGAGCTGAGGAAAATGATGTCAGTTTCAGGAAAATCGGATAAACCCTGGAAGAGTTACATGGAAAAAGGATTTCCATAGCACAAAACTGAGGGAAGCCAGATAAGAACGCAAGACGGTAGAGGGGAGGTTCAAAGACAAGACTGATGGAAGGAGAACAGGGTGACCAGTTTACGGAAAGGGGCGTACTCAAAGAAACAATAGAAACTTAATTAAAACAAAGGCTAAATCATGTTACAAAATTATGAAAAAATTATAATAAAATTCAGGATGAAAAGTTACGTAGACTAGAAGTTTGAAATTGGCGAAAAAATGGATTTTAAAGCATTTTTGAAATACAGTGGTAGAAAGCTTAGGTTGGCAATGAAATAGTGCCGAAAAACCTTATATAAACGATTGCTCGGGGAAACTCGGGAGGCTTATTACTTTTTCGATGTAACATAACGCATCGAGGCTTATTACTTTTTCGATGTAACATAACGCATCGAGCCTTATTATTTTTTCGACGTAATATAACGCATCGCGCATAAGCCTTATTACTTTTACGATGTAAGTTAACGCATCGAGAGCAGATACTTGTTTTTTATAAAATACTTTAGCGTGCTAGAAGCTGAGTATTTTCTTCGTTAAACTTTAAATTGTTATAACAAGTAAGAAGAAACGGCATTGCGGTTATCATCTGGGATGCAGCAATAGACACCGCATTCACTCTACAAGAACGTCAGTGGCAACTTAGTCTATACAAGTTGGCCTAACTTGGGATTTCTGGAAGAAAAACATAGCCTACAGGACAGCTGATACATGGAGTGATTCGTATAGCTTCCAGACAGGACTCCAGGACACCACCAGGCGGCCACTAGGACATGCAACTGTAGCTACGAGGGAATAGACGAACCGGGATCGCAGACACGGCATCACCACATCCATCTTTAAGAAGCCATCCATCATACATCCAGACAACCCTACAGGACACCACCTTCACCCACAAGACAACTCTATCAGCACGCAGAACATCTGTAGCTCGTCATCACTGGACAGCGTTCGCGGATTTAACCACAAACGTCGCGACGCCTGGACAAGTGTGAAAAGGTCGGTAGAAGCGTAAAATACGTTAGTCCCCATTAAATTGCCTGAAGTAAATTCAAATAAATTTATTTTAAATACTGGGTTACTTAGGATGTTAGATTAAGAAATATTTGTAATTAATTAAAGAAGTAAATTCATTAAATCGTAAATTCAAATTTTCATTAAAGTATAAATTACATTAAATTGAGTAATAAAATATTAAAATAAACTATAATAAATTAAGAGATTAGTTCTGCCTTATAGTTTTAAAAAATTATTATTATTTTATTTCAGAAGAAAGTTATTATTTGGTTTTATTTGGAAAATATTAAATACAAGAATTTTGTTTTATGTTTAAAATTAGAAAAAAGAAATTATTAAAATTTTATTTTGTTTTATAAAAAGTTATTATTTACAAAAACACCTAATATTCAAATATCCCAATAGTTTATGAATTTTAGATTAAGAATTGATAAAGTGAAATTTCATAAAATAATTGCAAGCACAAATAAGCAATTTACAAGGTTAGTTCCAGTGTACTCACTCTTCAGAGGTTTACAAAAAGTAAAATTATTAACTTGTGTTCTTACTGAGCTAAAATTAAAAATAAATTACTGGAAGTATAAAGTAAAGTTTTTTGTCAGAATAGTCAGTGAACTGAATATTCGACACATAGTTATTTCACCTAGGCCAAACAAAGTGAGATTGCCTATAAGACTTCCAGTAGGTGGAAATAACTTATTCTCCAACGAAGAATTCAGAATTTTCCAAAAAGGGGATTCATTGTAGAATTGGCGCTGCCAGCGTGAAAAATAACGCGTTGCAGTTGTGGCCAAAACAAATTATTCTACAACTTAATTCCTCTAAAAAAGAATATTCGTTGTAGAATTGGCGCCCAACGTGGGGCCCGAAATATTCTAAAACGAACAATTCAAAAAAATTTAAAACTAAGGTTATTCGTTGTAGAATTGGCGCCCTTCGGTGTTGGCCGATTTCACTTGTGGTTAAAAAGTTAACCAAAAGTAAAAAATAGGTCAAAGAACTAACGTAAAATTATTTGTGCTTAAAACTGTGTATGTTAGCTTTAGAATTGTGTTTAATATTAAGCCATACTACTGCTATTTCCCGTGTCTGAAATATTTCCCGGTTTCGTGTCGTATTAAGGTTCAGAGGGGGAGTGAAAATTAAACAACTAATAATAATTAACCAGTATATTAAATTTGTCGCGGTAAAATCGGAAGCTTGGGGGGCGTAGGCCTAAAAAATAGGTGTAAAATTAATTAAAAATAATTGGGAGTTTTCCGACGCGACAGATAAAAACAAATTTAAAAAATTTAAAACAATTAAATATAGTTAAAACAAATCTTAAACAAGCAAAAAATTAATATGGCGGATAAGGCGATGAGAGAGTTCTTCGAACAATATAAAAAGGATAAGGAAGAAAGGGCGAAGAAAGATAAAGAAGAACTGGAGGCCAGGGCGAAGAAGGAAAAGGAAGAAGAGGAACGCAGGCGAAAGGAAAAATTAGAAGAACAGGAGGCCAGGCAGAAAGAAAAACAAGAAGAGTGGGAGAGGAAAGAGGAACGAAGACGGCTCAAGGATGAAAAAATCCGGGAAGAAAAGGCAGCAGAAAGGCTACAGCGAGAGAAGGAGCAGAAAGAATTATACAAAGTTATTTCTGGAAAGCTGGGAGACCTGGAAAGAAGCCTGGAGGAAGAAAGCGTGAGGTGTAAAGAACAACACACCAAGGGAGAAGAGAAGATTAGGGAAATTGAAGGCGCTATCCATTTTCTGGAGGAAACCACAACCACCATGAAAGACAACGTAGACAAAGGGTTCCGGACAATGGAAAGTCGGGTGCAGAGCGTTGAAAAGAAAATAGGCAACGTGATAAGCCAGGGAAGTGGGAGTAGGAATGTAGGAATTGTAATGCCGCGGTTTGACAGCGAAATAAATAAAATTGAATTTTGGGGAAATAGTAAAGAGAGGCCGAAACAATTTTTAAGAGAAATAGAAGGGTTAATGGACGAGTTGAATCCTTATTTAGAAGATAGGGAGAAAATAAAATTCATAAGACGCCATCTAAAGGGATACGCACTCGAATGGTTTAATATAACAGATCGCGAAGAGATGAAGTATGCCGAGTTTAGGGAGGCGTTTTTGAGTAATTACTGGTCGCTCCAAAAACAAAAAGCGGTCAGGAATTATATAGAAAATAATAGGTATGTAGAAAGGGGAAACGCTAGCAGAACCGAATATTTCTGTATGGTAGTAAACAAAGCGCGAGATTTAGAACCCCCCCTACCTGAAGGTTTCCTTGTATTCACGGTGATGCAACATTTCAGCGAGCAAATAAGGTTAGCCAGCATAGGTAAACCTAGCGAAACCATTCAAGACGCGATCGAGTTCTTAAATAATGTAGACATGATTGAGGAAAATCGGCGAAGTAGACCCCAGGACGCTCAGGAAACGCAAAACAGGCATAATTTCACACCTCGGAATAACCCACCAATCCACAGATCCTATGCTCAAAACCCAAGTAACTCTAATCACCCAAACTCCAATAAACCACGTCCTTCCAACTCAAATCCTAACCAACAGCCGAAAAACTAAGAAATGAGGTTCTGACAAAGGATGGATTTTTTCGGAATGACAGGGCCGATGAAAAAACAAAAAAACAAAGAAATAATATTAAAAAGGTAAATACGCGTGTAAACACCGAAAATTTAGGAAATAAAAAAGTTACTCCTTGTAGTAGAATCGAACCTGAAGTAGGCGAAAAAGTCGTCGAAAAGGAGCGCGAACGTCAGCCTAAAATGTTAGGTAGTTTAAATGTAAATATTAGGAAAGACTTGTTAGATAATAGGGATGAACCAGTTATACAGGAAGAACCGTTAGAAGAAATACCCGCGATTCCAGTAGAACTTGGAACGAATGCTAGTTACATGGAAATTGACACCGGAGCCGAAGTAAGCGTTATCCAGCAAGATTACCTCGAGCAATTGAAGGCGGAAGATGTCAAAATCTTAGAATTACCGGTAGCGTGTTTGGAGATAATTGGTGCATTAAAAGGGAAGGTGCAAAAAATCAGCAAGCAAGTCCTAATCGAAGTTAAACTGGTTGACAAAAGCGTAGATTTACAATTTTTGGTAGTAAAAGGTCTAAAATCTAGGATAATTATGGGATGTGACCTTTTATATAGTTTACAGGCAAAAATAAACATGCAAGAAAAATTTGCAGTGTTCAAAATAGGTCAGGAAAATGTTAAAATCCCGTTTATTGATAAAAAAGTTGCAATAACACGGTTAAAAGGAAAATGTTTTAATATTAATTCCCGATACTATAAAACCAATAAAAAGAGCAATTTAATTAAATCGGAGGTAATTAAACCCGACGAAATCGAGGCAACGAATACTACACTCAAAACAAATAAAGTAAATATTAATCAAAATAGCATGAACGAGTTAGTAAACAAAGCTGAAATCGTTAATGGACCGGAAGTAGGTGAGACAGGCATTAATGATGTAATGGAAGGGAAGTGCGGCAGCAGTCAAGACAGGAAGCCGGAGACAACAGCTAGGAAAAACAATAAGGTTAGGATACAAAACGAAGAGAGGTTGAATAAGATGATATCGAGGGAGGTGTCAGTTCAACGAAGGAAGGGGCAAAAAGCCAAACAAAATATCGTACCGAAGATGCTATCAAAAGAAGCCAAGGACGAGATTCCGCGTGATAGGGCATTAAAAAGGATTAATGTTCCAATTAATGTTAGGTATAATGGTGAAAAGATTCCAATTACCAACAAAGCGTCGCGGCGCAACCAATGTATCCATAACTGTGAATATTCTAGTAAACGTTGTAATCCAAATAAGGCGAAGTCGAGCACTACACTACACTGCAATTTTTCCGACCACTCGATGAATAATAAAAATAATAAAAAATATAAAAACAATAAATCTACTTATAGAGAATTAATATCTGTAGGAGGAGCAGAAACACGTAACCGAAATCTACTGTTTAATATGCGTGGAAAAATATCGAAAGTTAGATTTAAAAACACTGCTACTTCTGATGTAAATAAGACTAAATTGAATAGGAAACACGTTAGGTACAAAGAGAAAGTAGGCCTAATGGAAAATCAGCTGTGTGGTCTTAGACAAGGAGGGGAGACGGTAACCCGAGCAAAAGGGCATGTAGCGGTTCCAATGAAGAAATGTAATAAGATAACTTTAACAAAGGAGTATAGTCATGGTACTATACTAACGGAACAACAAGAAGGCCTACTGCAGAAATTAATAGAAAAATATCATACAGTTTTTTCTGAATTGCCGGGACTGTGTAAAAATTACGTTCATGAGTTAAAGGTTAATGCAACAGACACCTTTGTGAATCGTAATTACCCAATTCCCATAAATAACGAAAACAGCGTAGGACAGGAAGACCAACGGAGAGTGCGAATCCAACAAATAAGGATGAATCCAGGTTTTACACAATTATTGCAGGATTGGAGAAACAGACAGATGGCAAACCCTGAATGCTTAGAAATAATACAGGATATTGTAAATAAAGTAGATTATAGAATTGAAAATAATGTATTATGTAAATTTGTAAATGGAATATTGAAAATTGTAGTACCAGAGAACACGGTAAAAGAATTCATAAAACACGTGCACGAAACGTACGGTCACGCAGGAAGAAATAAGATATATAATATGATTAAAAATAGGTGGCATTTTAAATATATGAACAATCGAATTATGGAAGAGATTAGAAAGTGCGATATTTGTCAAAGAGCGAAATACCCGAACCAATATTTAATAGGTCAAAGTAGGCCAATCATAACAAATAATATAGGCCGAGTCGTGGCGATTGATTTCTTAGGACCACTACCAAGAGGTTTAGGAAATGTACAACATATATTGGTGGTAGTGGATATTTTCTCTAAATATGTAAAACTTTACACAGTAAGAAATCCTACGACCGAAAATAGTATAGATAAAATGAGGCAGTACTTTGCAGAAATTGGCAAACCCGAAAGTATCCTAACAGATTATGGCAAGGCGTTTACTTCAGGGAATTGGAAGGAGTGGATCCAGGAAGAAAGAGTTCGGCATGTACTAATCCCTATAAGACATCCACAAGTAAATCTGGCGGAGAGGGTGAACCGAGAAATTGTGCGAATGCT
>JAGFPH010013423.1:0-15059 GCA_018207615.1 Philaenus spumarius
GTAGTTTTTGAGTGAAAGAATTAAAAACCATCTTTGTAATTATAATACGTGTAACTCAAGCATAACTGAGTCTTTGTTGGTCACATTTAATTTGTTAATTTAAGAAATAATACATTGCTATAATAGATATTTTCGTAAGTAGGAACTAGCGAACTGAAAATGAAGCGATATATTAAAAATTACCAACTAATCTAAAAACAAGAACGTGCAAATCTTCTATTCACAAAACACTAAGAAAAATTACTTATAGTGCTGTTGTACTGTTACTGGCCTCCGACTAAGAGCGGGTACCTTCAATCATTTGTATAGTTATGTTTGTGTATTTATGATTTCAGTTCGTAACTTATTTATTTATTTCTAAAGCTAACTGATGTTGGTAATATTTAGTTGTAGATGAAACTACATGCACAATACTGGTAACATACTGCAGCTAAGTCAAAGATTTTCCAAACCACTTGACTATAACCAGTTTCCAAGATTGCACTTAGATTTACGACCTGAATGATATGCAATTACTTTTAGATAAAGTTTAGTGCCCAAACTTACTATAGTATGTAGATAAATAACTAATGAGCTTGACTTGTGAGAAAGTAACTAGATAAAATAAAAACCTGAAGACAAAGTCTCACAATAAATACGTTTACTAATTTTGTAAAAGTATTTATTGTGAGATTTCTGTTCAGGTTTTATTTTATCTTGTTACTACTTATGTGTCTAATTACTTTTACTTTATTGGTTTAAATATTGTGATGGTTTTGTTAAGGTAGGACGTCTGTTTAGTAGGCTACGTTCGTTAATGTTTCTTCCATATTGTCATTGTCCTCATATATTTTGAAAAAAATGCGTAACTTCAAAATTAGGTTTCGAGGTGCATTTGAAACCTATATAACAATTTTTACATCAATTGTGTACGTTTTATCTAAAATAATAATTGTAGTTGCATCATTTTATCTATTAGTAATGAGTATAAAATTTATATTTCTTTAATGTGTATCACTTAAGAATAATACGTACACAATTTCAGATCAATAGCTGTATGTGAAGTTTAAGTAATTTATTTTGAATTTTAGGATAGTAAGCCCATTTTTACCCCATAGCCGTAAGTTTAAAAACGCGTGTTGCTTATTTTTTCTAAGTATCGTAAGTAATAATTATGCTAAATTTAAGCTATTTAGTGTCAAATAAAGTATAACAATTAATATTTATTGTTTTAGGGGTAGGTTTCTTATTTTTCCAATTTGGTTCCAATAATCGAAATGCTGGTGCATTACTCTTTTTATTTACTACTTAGGAAACTAATGCAGCAAATACAAAATTTAAATAATGTTATATCTAATACTAATTTGAAAATTGTAAATATTCCCTTTAGATTTGATAAATCCTTTTTACATCATAAGTTATATAAATCAAACATGGCACTGAAGAGAGTAACTGAGCAATTGCAATTCAGTACATTTATTGATACTACTTCACTAAGTATTCAACACTATACAGGATATGGCCTACATCTAAATAAAACAGGAAAGGCTGCATTGTCAAAAATGATTAGGAATTCCATACACAATATTGTTCCAGTCTTAGTAGAAAATATAAACACTGCGCCAGTTGAAATCGTAAACCCAGATAACTTATCACAACCCATTGAGGTTATTATAAGCTATAACAACAGTTGTTTAGGCAAAGTGAAACAAAATCTACGCCAACAATACCGGTATTAAATAAATACCATCATAACGCTCAACCTCTTATAAACAATGAAATTACCATAGTAGTAGTATTTGCTAACAATATACAGCTGATTGGATAAACTAGTATGAACGAATAGACTCGTTTTTAGTTTAGATATAAAATAATTTCATAATATCAAAACTATTTCTCACAAATTATAGCTAGCCTAGGCAGAAGGAATGACTGTTATGGGAATAATAAAGAGAATTATATCTCTTGTATTTGAACAAGTATTCCTTAGTACATAGAGTATAGCAGAGTGAGTGTTTTCACTTGCCTTGGAATTCATCGAACACCGTTAAAACCCTAGAGTCATAATCATATATTGGGTGTGACACTAATCATAATCATTCGTCTGTAAGACTACCAAGGTTAAAAAAATTTCAAAAACTTAAATCTTTGTAAAACACTTTATTTTACAGGGTTAAATTGTAGTAAATACAATAAACTAAAACATTCAGATGATTTTGGAACCTAAGTTTACTTTAAAGATTATTTGCAACAATTTTCCATGAAACCCATAACAAAAATGTGTACTTATGCGTTACATATTTATAATGTTTTTACTTAAAAGAACAACTTGATTTGAAAAGTTTTAGTTTGAAGTACACAAGTATGAAATTATTCTACAAAAGTTTGATTTAAAAATTATGAAAAATAAATATTGAATAATGATGTGTAATTTTACAAAAATATAGCCTAAACATTTAAAAATAAATTGTGACACTTTTCCTAATCATTCGTCTGTAAGACTACCTAGGTTAAAACAATTTAAAAATATTCGTTTGATGTATAAAAACAAATTTTTACATTGTTAAATGGAACGAAATATAATAAACTAACATAAAAATATAAGAACCTTTTTTTAAGCCACTATACGAATGAGTGTTAGGCCACACAACAGTTACAAATAAGTAAAAGACTGATTTCTATCAAAACGGCTGTACTAAATTAGTACTATTTAAATTAAAGACTATGTACACAGAACTGGTCTAGTAAACCTTATAATAAATATTATACAAACACATCACCTTTGTAGTTTTATGAATATTAGAAATGTTGAAATAAAAAAAGTTTACTTTTATAACTATGTTTGAAGGCTATGTACATTTCAAGAACAGTCCACACACTTTTTTGCTTGGTGTTCACCACAATAGAATTTCTTACACTCAAAACACGAAAATTGTGTCATTCGCCTTTTTTTGGATGGGCAGAAAGCGCAAATCTTTCTTCCTGATGCTCCTTGTTCTGGCTCCCTATCTGGTGCGTCTTCTCCAAGTACTTCCTCTATTTTGGACTTGAGATTTTTCTTGAGTTGTGGGACTTGAAGTCGTGCCTGAAGATGTTGTTTTGTCAGGTCTTCACTGATTTTCTTTGCAAACTCCCGTCTGCTAAGAGGTTTCTTGTTGTTTGTCACCATGTTATGAACATATATGACGTAGGAATTGATAAGAGTGCTGTTTATGAGCCCATAAAAAATACAAAGGGGCCATCTTCGGGTTTTTCGACTACATGACATGTTACTTGACATTTCGTCAAATGTATCAACGGCCCCTTTTGTGGAGTTATAGAACTCAACAATATCAGCCTTACCTGTTCTTTCAGACACAGTTCCTTTCTCATGTGTTGTGGAAAGCAGGTAAACCATTTTTTTTTTTTTTTTTGGCTTTGTATGACACCAGTATCAGATCATTATCATACGCGAACATTACTGAGCCAACATGTCTTGACTTACAAATTTTTATTTCTGGGGGTATTTCTTTTTTATCTCCACGAACAGTTCCTACCACCGTCAAGTTGTGCTTAGTGAGCATGTGTTTGGCCAATGGTATTGACGAAAACCAGTTGTGCATAGTGACATTTCTGCCAGTACCATGGATTGTTTTGGTAAGTTCTGTTGTGAAAAAAGCCCCCAAAGGCAAACCAGACGTGTTGGTGTCTTTTCCTAAATACGGAGCACCGTCAATCAGATACTTTGTTTTCACATCGCACAACATCAGTATTTTGATTCCGTATTTAGTAGGCTTAGAAGGGAGGTACATACGGAAAGGGCAGCGGCCTCTAAAGCCAAGTAGCTGCTCATCGATTGTCACATATGACCCAGGACAGTAGTTATCCCGACAAGATTTGATAAATACATCCCATACCTCTCGTATTGCGGCAAATTTGTCTGTTGATCTGCGAGCAAGACGAGTAGCCTTCTCATCAAATCTTAAACAATTCAGCAAAAAATCAAATCGATCTTTGCTCATTGCAGACACATATCTGGATCCACTAAAAATAGATTCAAAAAGTTCCTTTGAAGATAAATGATTATCTTTCATTGCTGCTGTGAGAACAAGCAGTCCTAGCAAGGCATCAATTTCTGTAGAATTTGTAGACTTAGTAGTTGCAGAAGCAGTAGAGTATGTTTCAGTTTTATGAGCAATTTCTTCGTTGGTGTTTTTCACAATGATGTCAATAATCTCAGGACGTATAAACAATTTAAAACATTCAACAGGGCTTTCTATATTCTTAGCAGTGTTTATTGGATTTTGGCGAAAGTGAACAATATTCCTTCGTCGAGATCTACTAGACCTATTCTTGTGCATTGATGCCCACAAATGGCCATTTTTACCCCTTAAATTTCTTGTTTTTGGCAGAACAATATTCTTGTGTCTTAGTGAAGAAGACAAATAAACAATATTGTTAGCACTTGTTGTACAACGCTCAGTGACGCATTGTGATGTTATACAACTACTAACTTCTTCAGCATCTATTTCCATGTCTGAGCATTCGTCAGCAGAACTTTCACCAGACGAGGGTTTATAGATTGGGTCATCAACTTCCTCTGTACTATCAATGTCAAGTGTCAAAATTGTTACCTGATGAGAATCATCTGCATTACTATCTTGTAAATTTACAAAAGATCCCTTGTTAGTACTAGTAGAAGATTGGCCTACATCAGTTTCTCGATTAGGCATAATACGAGTAGTAAAAGGCTGGCCTAGGTCAGGATTTAAAGTATCGAAATTTTGTGAACTTACGTCAGCTTGTAGATCACCTGTTTGTGCCACTGTAACTTCTTCTTCTTCACTCTCGTCACTCCAAGGATTACGTGCTGGCACTGTTAATGTATCAAGTTCAATATCCGATGGGTAGTAGTCTGGGTCATTATCACTGTCATCGGCTTCACTAAAATACTCTTCTTCAACTTCTACATTGTCCTCCAACTCACTTACATCTTCCAAATTATCATCATCAAAAAGTTTATTGTCTCCTTCAGAAACACCACCTTCTAGCTCTAATAATACTTTCTCGATATCTGTTTCAGCTCCTAGCAAATTACTCATTACAACTATTGTAAAAAGTCAAAATTAATAATAAAACTTAATATATATACACTATTTACATTGACAAAACTAGTCTTGCACTAATCATAATGTATCGTCTGACAGACGTAGGCTAAAAAACTGCACTAACACCAACCCTAATCATTCGTCTCACAGACGACAACATGAAAACAAAATGACATAACCTCAAAATAATATGTCATAGCGCGCTGAATTGCCGCAGGCTACAGACAGGTGGCAAGGAGGGAGGATTAGAGTGGGGGTGGACCACTCCAATCGCATTCCAACATAGGGAACAACGAATTTCGGTGAACTTGCGTCGTCTGTCAGACGAATGATTATGACTCTAGGGTTAACTCTCTATGTATGGAAACGAAGGATCTGTTGACTAACTTTCCAAAAAGTACATAAATAGTTTAAACGCATAAACTTGTAGGCTTTGTATTTATCAAGTGATTATTATTTAAATGTTACTTCAGAAAGACCGCAGCCTACTAAAGCCGAAGTTATTATTCAGTACAAAATAAATAATTTTTCCCGTCCGACAAAAATGTTTAACGGCAAATGTTGTAAAGGTTTTTAAAACAATTTACAAACAAAATAATACTTTCCTTTGTTAACTAAAAATCGGGTTAATGCAGGTTTTCTGTAGCTTAAAGGGCGAACAATATATATAGACAAAACAAATTCCTTATCATAAATCTACACAACACCAAGATGAATATATAACCAACATATTTTTGGAAATCTGATAGTAAAACTTGTTTGAAATAGTTATTAAATTCATTTACAAGATTTGATCAAAAATACAGATGTGTACCTTAGAAATTGATAACAATTTCCAAGTTTTAGGTTGAATTTCGACAACTCAATAAATGCAGTAAAATGGTTCTTATTAGAACCAATTGTTTGCTAACGCTAAAACATGAAGACTAAGACGCGAGACTAAGTTAAAAATAAGAAAACAATCGTACATTGTTAATGGCTTTAATGTTGGCAAAGCTTACACACTGCTAAGCCTACTATATCATTTCCCACCAACAACTACTCGTTAGACAACAAAAATATAAACAATCATAGAACACTGTCAAGACCTTACTACAACCCTCACAATTACTTTACTTTACAATTAAATCTAAATTAAAATAAGATGGTCAACAAGGGTTACAATTATAAAACAATCTTTTACTTCTGTATTATTATAGGTAATACATAAAATGATATTTCTTTTCAAAGAACAATATTATTTAAATTGTGAATACTAAGTTTGATGATAAACAGGTTATAAATTGTTGTTCAATAATTTTAAAACACAAGATCTTAACTCGGTGGGTTGGAGCCGTCTTTTTCCCAAAGTATTTAAAAAGAAAACAAATTTGATTATAGATAACACAATTAAAATATATGTACAAAATTAATGAAAGCAAGATTATATGGAATCGTCAAAAAGGTTATTTGGTTAATGGATTTAGTATTATATGGATCACTGAATTTACGATAATTTAAAGTTCAAAGGTTCTTGGTAAATCTATATGCATAACATATGTAGGCTATATATTATTATTCACAGTTTAGTTCAAATAGATAAGTTATCCCTCTAAAAGGTAACTGGTTTGGTGTTGGATCTTAAAATAGACTAGGCCTAGTTAATTGGAAAGTTCTCACCCAATTGGTTGTTTGTTCTTGTAGATTAGAATTTGATAGTAATTGTTATAAAGGAAAAACACTGAACTTCATAAGCTTCATATTTATTCAAATACCGATTCTTTTCTTTAAATTTCAACAGCCAAAAATTATATCAACTGCACTATTTAGTGGCCAACTTAACAATGTTCTTCATTTGGGGCTTCTCTACCTTTCCAGGAAATGGATAATAACGCCTGATGAATCTTCATATCTTCTGGAATTTGGGTTTGTTAATGTAATAGGTGTTTGGGAGTCGTGAAGTGTGATTTATTTTAATTGTGTCTTTGTTTTGATACATAACAATGTTTTACAATTAATTTAATATGATTTTAAACAGTTAAATTATAGAAAACACTTAAATAACTCCTTATTACAATAATTGCTATCTAATTTCTAGAATGTATATATCTTATTCTTTGTATTTTTCATTTGGTAGCAAGAATTACGTGGACCAATCACAGCGTTTCGTGGGAGGAGTTTACATACATGAAGTATCCGCCTACGATTAAATTTTGTCAGTCGGGGCTTCGTTTTTATATTTTATAATAGCTTATCGGCGTTTATTTTAGATTTAGACCAAAGACATTTGAGATGTAAAAAATTGGTTCTTTTCGTAGGCCTGGTTTAATTTTCTAATAAGAATGTATTTTTCTTGTAATCGGATTTATTCTGCCAACTTCTCTTCGATTTGTAATTAGATAGGCCTAGTTTCTCCTTGCGTTTTAACGTAAATCTTTGTCGATTGACTTGGTTTTATGTTGTTATTTTAGCTTTCCTGGATGCAGAATTTAGTTTTGAATATTTTTGATGTAGGAAATGTAGGTCTACAGATTCGTTTTGTAATTTTATTTTAATGACTTCGAGTTGAAAGTCGTGATTTGATTGTACCTTTCCGTTGTAGTATTTAGTGTTGCGCATAATTGTCGCTAGGTGTCGGGCGTGTATGACGGATTAACTAAATGAATGACATTTCAATTTGACTTCTATCTCTCTCGCTCCAATACGTATTTTTAATCTCGTTCTTATCTTCTTTACAGAGTTAGGGAAATATTTGAATTGTAACAATTTGAACAATTAAGACAGCTTCTATGTGTACATTAACGCCTACGCTAACACTTTCGACTTCTAAAATTTTGTTTAAAATTACAAATTAATATTCGGATATTTTTCGAACAGATTTATTTTTGTCGTATAAAACATGCATTTAGCGTGGGGTAACAAAACTAGCCATGTGCCATAATGTACACTGAATTTTTAAATGAATTGGATTTATTTTTGATTTAGTTCAGTTTATATTAATTTATACAATTTAAATAACAGCTTTCATTACATGAAAGTCCTGACAACATCATATTACTAACCTCGATCGTTGTGTTGGTTTATGTGAGCATTGTGACAGCAAACATGTTGCTTTGTCTCTGAATAACACAAGGATAAGTAATAAACAACAATGAATGAAGACACGTAATTTAAGCTAATGAAATAAGAAAACACACCTATATACTTCACCCTTTGTTAGCACTGGATCGGGCAAAATACGTTTTGATATTTTATTGCAACATATGAAACGTTTAATAACTAACACAAAGTCAATAACGATTAATATTTCATTGAAATCTATTGATACTCTGGTATAAATGGAATATGATTTAAATTGTTGCTTCTATAAACTAGATGAAATATTTGCCAGAGGGCGTTCATTGGAATGCTAGGTCATGAAATAATATCAAATTGATTAGAGTTAAATTATTCAATTAACAAATAATTTATCTCTGGTTGTTAAAAAAGTTTAGTCCACAAATTTTATAACAATGTAAAATTATTTTTAGAGTTATAATTATAAAAGGTGTCAACATATCTTATTAATAACAATGGTAACATAGACTCAAATAATGTTTGATTAGTTTAGTTGAAAAGAAATTCTTATGGCACTAAGGATATCACATATTACTTGGCGTTGGGGTAGCGGGGTGGTAAGTGCTAAATGCGTTAAAAGGATAATAATTACGTCCGTCTGTTTGAAATTTTTGTATAATTCAAGTAGTTAACTTACTTTACATAGATTTTGGATTGACGCGTTTCGGAACTTGTTCCATCTTCAGATTATCGCTCAGTTGAGGTCGTTAATACATTAAAATGAATTACAGTACAACATAATACATATACACGTGCGTTATAACACAAATAATACCACCGTGTGTACACATCTACGAATACTTTTAACTACTGAGGACGCGCGGGATCTCTAACTTGCAGTACCGCTTAAGCCTCGGTTTGTAAGACCACGCTGCGATAACCACGCCGTGATAACTACGCCGTGATGTTCAAGAGCGGCAAGTCGGTGAAGCCGACGTTACTTACATCACGCCATGATTCAACGCGATACTGGTTTGTAAAAAGCTCGTATTTGATGGCGCGAATCTATTTCTTGCACTGTGAAAGCAACTAAACCTCAGATATAGTCGCGAGTGTCAGAATTATGATGTTGCTACAACTGGCAGGAAAGCAACTCAGTTAGCTTATAGTGTAAGAGACAAGTTTAAAGACTTCTTTTGCAATGAAAATTGTTCAGTGGATTGGCAGCTCAATTCCATTAGAAAAAGTGTTTAAACGCACATAGGCCTACACTCATAGTAAAACTTAGTTCTGTTTATAGCTTGGAACTTGCCTCTGAAAAATATGTAATTTTTAGGTTAAGGTGTATGGTTTGTATTCATCTACAGACAATGTCGAGCATGGCGGTACAGTGAAAATGTATTTGGGATCCTATCCCAGTACTTTACAGTATTTTTTACACAAATTGCTATCACTCTGAAACTGTTGACAACCTGATTCTAGCTGCGGATGTTTTCCACAATTTATTTAGAGTGGCAAAAATTCGTTGCTCCAACCAAGACGAAGATAAACTTCCTCTACCTACAGAAAATTTGATACCTATAAGAGAGCTAATAACAGGAAGAAAAGGAACACGTTTGGCTTACTACGTACGAGAAAGGTTTAAAAAGACTTCTTTTGCAGTGAAAAGATTTCTGTGAATTGGCAGCTGAATGCCATTCAGAAAAGTGACTAAATCGTCAAGTACGTAATCAAACAATTTTTCTTTTTCGAAAGTGATCAGACAAACATTTTTATCAAACCTTTAACAATAATTATTTTTGTTAAATTAAACCCATTGTATTGCAAGCGTAAGTTCTTATCATTAAATTAATTTTGCATCACTGTATATTTTTTGTTTGAGTCTATTACATTTATCATTAAACTAATGTGCTTTTCAAAGATACCAACATCGAGTAGTAATTGAACGTTTTTTTCTTTTACAACAATTGAGAAATAGCTACAAGGAAAACTTTAAAAGTGGTACCATTAGAGTAGTTTGTTTTGTGAAGGGATACCGAAGATTTTCAGACTTCCCGTTGACCTTTTACATAGTTAAGGAAATGTTTATAATATCTTTAACAAATATGGCATCCCAAAGCTATAAACTTTTTTTCAACAAAGATGTAAAAAAAATGTTTTAATTTAAAATCTGTAAACTTCCTTTAAAAATGTATGTAATTTATTTTTGAAGTATCTCATTTAATAATAAAGTAAAAACTTTTAATTTGTTCTACACAAGAAAAAATGAAAAATGATGTTTCCCTTTGGCTGTACCATTGCGTACCATTGCTGTGCATCATGATGTTTCATCTTTGGTTTTTAGGTAAGGCTTAATATTTTATTTTTGTTAGTTCACAGTTTAAACAATACAGTTAAAAACAGACTTTCTCTCCCATGTTCCTCGGAAATTTGTTTCCAAATATTGTTTTTTCCCATGGCATCTTTTTAGTTTTTTTTAGGAAAAATCGTAGAGAACTGGATTATTTTGAACCAGATCTATCAACTTATCATCCAATTCACTCGTGAAAACCTTAGACTCCATAATGCTTAGTAATACACAATAAAATAAGTTAATACAAGCTAAATATTTCACAGCAATTACAAAAACAAGTTGCTTAAAGAAATTAAAAGCAGTATATTGCGCAGTGAAACCACGCCGTGAAACCACGCCGGAATAGACTGAGACCTATCCAGAGCGTACCACGCTGAGATATCACGCCGGACCTTTGAAAAGCTGACGCGACGTCGGCAGCCGGACGTGGTCTAAGAAACCACGCCAATGCTCTTGCATTCACTCTGTTCTAGCGTTGACGTGGTCATCACGTTCAACAATCGCGCCGGACGCTCGACGTGGTCTTAGAAACCGTAGCCTTAGTGTTTGCATTTCATTTAATGATTTTTAAATGCGCTACCTCAGTCAGCTACTGTTGGAACCTCGTAGGTTCGAACCTTGTTCCTGGCTATCGATTGGCTCTGTTTCCCCCGGCTTCATTACTATAACTGGGTCTGGGTCAAAGGATCTTTGCCCCACGTCGGTATAAACTGGTTGTTATTACAAATGTCTTCATTATTCAGGCTTTTAGGCTGGAACTTTCTTTTACGGAAGTTTCAACGTTAGTCACAACTTAATCACTGGTACTGAAAAAATTTTTTTTACTTTCTCTGATTGGTCGCACAATTTTGCTCTCCGATTTTATGAATAGAAAATGTGTTTAGAGAAAAAAAATTCAACTCAAGTTGGTAAAGAAAACAACGTTCTCTGTTAGATTTTTTAATTGTAAATTTGACGATTAGATACTCAGCTTTCCAAACTTTTAAGTATTAATTTCGTAAAACTATTAATTTTAATCAATTTAGATAAGATAGCATAATGTGTACTTAATTAATTGTTTGTTATTACAACAAATTAACTGGTAGCTTACAATAATTAACTTAGAAAATTAATGACTGACCTTATATTTATTAAAAATTAAAGCTCTTATAGTTTTTATTCATCACATAAAACAGTATATTTTTAAGAAGAAATAAAATACAAAAAAGTAGTAACATCTATATGATGCATTAAAATGACATAATAAGGTTAAATCACAAAGATTTACTGAATCTACTTTTGCCTTATGATAGCATAAAATATGAAGCTTAACCTAACTTATAATAATTATTATTACTTTTGTTTATGTGAAAATAATAATTTACATCGGTTTATAATTAAAATAGACATGAATTAAAACAATTTTAGCTTGAATATAACGAAGTTAAAAAAAACAGATAGCTAAAGTACCAAAGATAGACTACAGTGAAAAACAATTTGAAATTGGCATTTAACTATCGTTTGACAGTGTCAATCATGAGCATTACGAATGTTCTCCGTTATCCAGGCGATGATAACCACCCAGGTTTTTCGCCTTTAAACCCCCCCCCCCCCCCCCAAAAAACACTGACAGTGTCAAATATGCAAGCAAAAAACAAAAGTCACTAGTAATACGCATTTGGAACTGCTCTTGTGCATAATCCATAGCTGCTATGCAACTGACACTGGAAATTTCACCTGTTTTTTTGTGTGATGAATTTTTTATTTTATTTTCAGTTTTTAGTTGTTGTTTTTTTTTTTTTTATTATTAATTACATTAACATAATAGTTTGATATTCTTACACTTTAATTGCCTCATTTTACGAAATCAAAGAGACACTTTGTTTTCTTGATACACTTTCCAAATTATTAAACAATACAGTTAAAGAAATTTCGGACACAAAACTAACGTATTTTCGTAAGATTATGTAAGTTCGATGCAAGATTATTTATTAATAGATAAAAAGTTATCCTGGAATGACCAAATTAACGGTATTAGTGCTAAGATTAGTTCTGGTAATTTTGCACTAAGAAATTTAAAATTGTATTGTGATTTGTCAATTTTATTAACTGCTTATTATGGGCTTATATTATATATCCACATTTGAACTATGGAATTTTCCTGTGGGGAAACTCATCAGTTCAGAATATGCATACACTTTTTGTCCTGCAAAAGAAGGCCATTTGGCTAATAGCAGGACTGAAGAAAACAGAAACTTGTAAAAATGCAGTTGGGAGGTTTGGAGTGCTTACACTTCCATGTATATTTGAAGTGTTGCTGTATTTTAAATTTAAGTGTGATCATGTCCAGAATATGGACATACATGACTACAGCACCAGACAAGCTTGTAATTATCGTGCTAGACAGGTAAACACTAGACAGTAAACTTCCTTCACAAGCAGGTGATATATTGATAAATAAGCTTCCCCAAAGTATTAAAAGTTTACAAAATTATGCATCTTTTAGAAACATCCTAAGACAATTGTTGTTGTCTGGATCTTTTTACTCTGTGGAGGAGTTTCTGCATTGACTCTCTGTTTTGTGGTTCGAGTGTGATTTCCTGCTTAGTCATTTATATAATTTTTTTACTGTGTTTGTATATTTGTTTTTGAATATATTGTAAAATTGAATTTATTAACGTTATATTATTATAACATCTTCATTGTTTTAAATATGTTATTGGTATGTGGTTGTAATTTTATTTATTATTAAAACTAAAAAAAGACTTGGCCATACAAATTGTAACTTTTGTCAATGGCTGTAATAAATGAAATGAAATGAAATGAAATAAAATAAGGAAAAACAATTTGGATTATCCCTGTTTAGGTTGAAAGGAAGAGTCTAGGTTGCAAGGTAGGCCAGCCTTGGAATTAGATATTTAACAATTAGTTGGGATTTACAGCACACAATATATTATAAGATGATACAACTAGTCAGACGAGCATTGACCTAATGTACTTTGGAGAGTTTATAACACCTGTCGAAAATTCAAACCTGAACTGCTGCTGAGTACCAAAGATCTTTCACTTCCTTCGTCAAGTACAGTAGTATGCATGTGCTCTAATGATCGAACGCATGGTGCCAGGATATTGTCGCCATACTTGTGTATGTTCTCTCCTGTACTTAATACACTTTTAGTGCACTTATTCCGCTCACTTGTACCTACTCCACGATCTTTACCAACTGCGCTTCCACATTGTTCGCTTCTTTTATTGTTTTATTTTGTTTTATCTCCTTTTCAACATATTTACTAATAAACTTATCTTCCTCTATCTTTACGAAGACTGGTAAACATTTCAACATACTGGAATTTTCAGGATCTTAAATAATATGAATTTAATAACTAACATCCCTGTTTCTCCGTGACTGACCTCTATTAATGACTTACAATAATAGCTCTATATTCTTTACTAACAATAGATATCTTATTCTTTCTATTCCCTTTACCGGAAGAGCACTTAACTCTCATATTTTATTCCCTCACGATCTCTTAAATAAATTATCTACAGAAATTACTTTGAAAAATTCCTGAAAGCAAATGTAGCGATCGCGTGGCTTGCCTTTAGTGTTGGAAACCTGCATTTATTGTACACTTACGGTGTAAGCAATACGCGATCAAATGTATACGTGGTTTTAATTGTTCAACCTCATGTGCTTATATTTTGTGCGTATTTTGATTTCCACTATAAACATCGCAATACGACAGCAATTTTACACGTAATTCCAGAAGGTGCGGGACAAAGCATTTTCTCAAAATGTATTTAATCTAATTAAGGAATTTCTTCTTAAATTTAGTGCAAATTTTAATGTAAAATTCTGTAGGCACAACTGACTTGATAAAATATTAAATAATCTTACCTCTTGATTTTAAGCTACCTTTCATTATATAATATATAACGTTTGAAAAATGTCGAATATGTTTAAGGTTCAGGAACGAAACTGACAAAGGCGTGCGAAACGAGCTTACTTGTTATTTATAAATAGACTAGCTCACCCGACCCGACTTCGCACGGAGAGAAAAATCATAGTTAAATATGGGGATTTTTAGAAACTTTGACACCCCAACTCCTTAAAATTTCGAAGTTTTTGATAACCTTTTTTAGGGAGCACCAATTCCAAATTTCATTCCTATCCGTTCTGTAGTTTTTGAGAAATCGTGATTTAGTAATTTAAACCTCCCCCCCAACCCTCCTAAAATTCGATTTTTTTAAACCATTTCTTATTGAGCACGTACTTGAGGAAGCTACATACTAAATTTAATTCCAATCTTTTTGGTAGTTTTTGCGAAATCGTGATTTAGTAACTTTGACCCCCAACACCCCTCCTAAAATTTCGAATTTTTTAAACCCTTTCTTAGTCAGCATCTATGTTCCTAGAGGAAGCTACATACCAAATATCTTTCCAATCCGTTCGGTAGTTTTGGAGAAATCGTGATTTAGTAACTTTGACCACCCCCAACCCCCTTTAAAATGTATAATTGTTTTTAAACCTTTTCTTAGCGAGCATATAGAACCATAGGGCCCTAGAGGAAGCTACAAACTAAATTGCATTCCAATCCGTTCGGTAGTTTTGGAGAAATCGTGAT
>JAGFPH010013424.1:13827-26577 GCA_018207615.1 Philaenus spumarius
TAAAAACGCCTTAATTTGGCACAAATTTCAAGTCTCTATCTCAATTAGGTATTTTAACCCAATTTAAAGGTATTGATGTTTACCAAAATTAGCGGTTTTTTCCAAACTTTGTAATTTTATATTTAAAAATATACTTGACAAAAAAAAATTAAATTTTGGAAATAACCTTACTTTATGGACTAGAATAAGTGTACAAAATTTCATAAAGTTCTGAAGAGGTCAAGTTGGAAAAGAATTACTTCATGTGTTGATTTCATAAGGACTGATCCGAATAGGAGGACTGATGTATACCGTTACAAGCCTTAATAAATATAAATTAAAATAATAAAAAATATAAATCCATTTAACAATTAGGTAATAAAATAAACTTAAATAAAATATAAAAAAATAAAATAAAAATATATAATAAACTTAATAGGCTAACACAATAAATTGAGTACAAATTAGTAATATAATAAAATAAAACAAGAAACATAATCCATAAAAATAAATGTAGGCTAACAAATAATATTGAACAACTGGAAACAAATATAATATTTGAAGAAATAAGATTTTTTAAACAAATTTTTATAACATACACAATCAGTGTAAACTTACAATATTAGGCCAATGTGTAGACCCTACATTAAGAATGACTAAGTTACATAATATGATACTGTCGTAAATATTTTAAACATAGGCTTATAGGTATGTTGTAATACTAGAAAAGTTAAAATACATTTTTACTGTTTACTGCTTGGTTCGGTTCATATACAATGTAAATATAAATTTTATAGTAACTTACCTGCATTGGCAAGATGCTGTTGTAACTTTTTGAGCATAAAATTTCTTTCTTCTTTCACTATAAGGATTCTTTCTTGCATAAGCGCTACCTGATCACAGAGCGCTGCATTTTCCTACAAATAAAAGACGTACTTAATAAATGATGTTCACAATATCGCAATAAAAGGTATTGCCCTTAAACTTCTGGCGTCCAAGTAGATTTTGTATGCCGTTTAGTGTTTCAGCTGCGTAACTTTACTATTCGACTCAAGGCTAATATTTTTGCAGACAACAACGTTGTTTTACATTCTACTGTTAAATACAGATAAACATACTGTGACTAAATAGGTTAGGTTAGAACCTTTTTTTAGGTATTTTTTAAATTATTATTTTTGCATTTCTGTTAGCTCTAGGTTAGCCTAGAGTCGAATAGTAAAGTTGCGCCGTGTTTCATATATTACAGAATTCCTATCGAATTTTGATAATTAATTTCTCCGACTTTAACTGATTTTTTCTCAACTTTTCTGACCAACTCTTGGCAAATTTAGAAAATATTTTACTAGGCTACGGTACCGCGTTTGCATTACATTTTATTAACATAATTTCCAATGCGAAGATTTTTGACTTCTCCACTACAGCCGTATTCCTTAAATCACCATTCACTAAAGAAAGCAGTGAGTAGGCCTATTTTAGTAGGCTATATACCCCAGCAATTTTGGGGTTAGGTGGTATAGAAGACCAAACCCTAAATGAATGCAATTTAATTCAGTTCAAATAGATTGAATTTAAAATAAGCACTTTGTTAGGTGTAAGTTGATTTTTCTTCAGATTTCACTGTTGATAATACAAAAATTAATATGAATAATTTCTTCGGAATGTAGGTCTAGTGCTCAGGGGTGCCCATCCCCCCAAGCCTCATGGCGCCCCCCCCCCCCCCCCCCCAATCCCCTCCCCGTATAAACAATAAACCTTAACTTTAGTAGCTCTTGTGTTGTGACAATGAATGACCTAGCGCACTATACATATCTACAATACTAATCCAATCAGGAATCAGAGATTTTATAGTGTTTAAATAAAAAATATATAATGGTGTAAGAATAGTTTATTGTAACAATGAATTAAACTACAGTACAGAAGGGGGGGTTCCAATGAAAATGATAAAATATAACTGTATAAGTTAGCAAAGTTGAAGATCTTAGCGACCAAAATCAGTATTTTTGTTGATATATTGGCTATTTCTCAGAAATTTAAAAGTAAAATAAGAAATTGTTTGTACAGTTTTCTATAAATTTTGTATTTAATTTTTCTAACTTCTGTGATTCTTTGAATGATTTATACAATAAAGTAGTGCCGTATTCTTCTTGATATTGCTAATGAAAATTGGTTAATTATGATGTCATTTGGAATTTCTTTGAAAATGTCTTTTCAGAGGCTAGAATTAATAGACTAGATAACCACTTGTCACTCATACTGCTGCGAAGTCGATTTTTTTACAATTTTCAGTCTACTCATGGTTCTCTCGACAGAACAGCTAGTGACTGCCAAATAAAGAAGAATTCTGTACATTTCAGTTAAATTTGGGATGATGATTTTGGACCATTGTAACGCCGAATGACACCTTGTTTCATCCACTTGTCTGCCATCCTCACATTTTCACGTTTCTTTTTGCTTGAAATTCTTTCATTTTGTCGTCTCTTCTTCATGGCTTGATGACATCTCACCGTCTGATGAATTATCACGTTTATGAAGGATGTCTGAAATGTCTACTTCTTTATGCTACTTTGTAAAGACTACTGAAAGTTTCCAATTCTTTTTTTAACTCGTTTTTAAACTTATAAGATGTTTCTTTTTACAATGCGCCAACCACTTGTCGTTGCGGTGCAATGTGTTACATAACACTTGTTAACATTTGTATTTGATCGCTCTTTTCAACGCTCGAGGCATTATTTAAGTCAAAGTAATCTTATCTACTGCACACTGCACTGACTGACAACAGGACACTACTTTGTGATGGAAATGGAACAGCTGATCAGCAGGTGGGGTTGGAGGGAGGGAAGGAGCAATGATAAGTCACACAACTGTGTTTATTTTGGAACCTATGGCCTTGACCGAAGCAATAGGAATTTCTAAGTTCGCGCGGCGGCAGGAGACGGGAAGGGGGTTGGGCATGACCACACCAAGATTCTACCGAAACCGAGAGAATTATACCGACAATGAACAAAAAATATCTTAGTTATAAATAGGTAAATTATTTACTGTACAGTATACTACAATAGCAATACGTTTGCCAATAATATTAATGTATTATTGTCATCCTACCGTACATACACGAAATTTCAATTGTGATTCACAAATTGTCTCATTTATTTATAGTTTCAAAAATCCCCCCAAAATTTGGTTTGATGGCACTCTGAGCGCCATATCACCCCCCTTCTGGGCACCCCTGCTAGTGCTAAATATTGAAAGGAAACAGTAGGCCTACATGTTCACATTTCAGTGTTTAAACTTCCTGCCTTAAGGTACACTGTAGGCCTACACAAGTATGAGGACTTGTATGTGATAAAAGTTAAATTGACATATGATACACCTTCTCACCAAGATGTATCGTGATTTGTCAATTTAACTTGAATCTAATACAGTCCTCGTACTTGTGTACCAGTGTAAACGTACTTACCTTTAGGCTAACTGAACTTACACAATTTTTATAGAATTAGCAGCCTCACTCAATCCTAAAATTCAAGATTTAGAATTTACCAAGCTCACTAACTAAGCTCTCTTGAATATGAAATAAAGATTGTTATAGATAGGATAACATTTTATTTAAAAATCTAAAATTGTTGAATCATTTCATTTGGTAAATTAAAAAATAACTTTCAAATAGGCCTACTCTTGAACTTTTTGTAATTTAGTGCTTTAGTGCTTGTAATTACTTGTAAAAGTAATTTTTTTTAGTGCTTTTTAAAAGCAGGCATTTTTTAGTAGGCTATCTTTTAGTAGTAAGTTACCCTACGCCTACTTTTTAGAATTTTAACATACTTCAAATGATGTCCTCGAATAAAACTGTGTAGGCCTAGCTTGTGTTCATCAAGCTGGATCAAAAAGACTGTTAAGTTTTTGAAATTCTATAGGCCTAGTGAAATATTTGTTAAGACTATGTGCGGCTGGTACAAGTTTACTATTCAACCCTAGGCTAACCTATGGCAACAAAAGTGCAAGAATAATTAAAAAAAAACCTAAGAGGTTCTAATCTATAGTATTTAGTCACAGTATGTTTACCTGTATTCAACATTTAACAGTAGAATGTAAAACAACGTCGTTGTCTGCAAAAATATTAGGCTAGGGTCGAATAGTAAACCTATGCCGTGCAGCTTAACATGCTTCATAAGTAGGCCTATGCCAATGTTCTTAGTGATAGGCTACCTGAGAAATTTGACAGTGACAGTCAGACAAATAATGAGTGATCCTATAAGATTTTATGGCTTAAATTTACCACACGACCTTCAGCTGATATTTTTGCAGCGACGACAACCTTG
Source organism: Philaenus spumarius (assembly GCA_018207615.1). Lineage (NCBI taxonomy): Eukaryota > Metazoa > Arthropoda > Insecta > Hemiptera > Aphrophoridae > Philaenus > Philaenus spumarius. The sequence goes on from JAGFPH010013424.1 coordinate 18,123, forward strand.
TTTTACATTCTACTGTGATTGGAATAACTACAAAAATCGGCGCAAGTTTACTATTCTACCCTAAGGCTAACCTATGACAAAAATGCAAGAATAATAAATAAAAAAAACCTGAAAGGTTCTAACTTATAGTAGGTATTTAGTCACAGTATAACAGTAGAATGTAAAACAACGTCGTTGTCTGCAAAAATATTAGCCCAGAGACCTTATACAGGTATAAGGTCTCTGGGATATTAGGCTAGGGTCGAATAGTAAACTTACGCCCAAAAATCAGTGGTGATGGTCAGATTTTAAATTTGAAAGACAAAAGTTTTATTAAAACTTTGTTAAAAAGAGTAGGCTATGAAAAGAAAATAGTCTAAGTCAGTTTCTAATTGTAATCTTAGAAATAGTTTGCAGTTAAATTAGAAATTACTTACAAATAATAAGTCTTTAATAGTTCTTTTTATGTTTGTGTACATCTTTTTGTACTTGTCTACTCTGATCTCGTTTGGTTCTCGCTTTATAACTTGTTTGCACATATTATTTGGAGCATTGTATTTCAGCATTTTCAAAATTAGAAAGGAATACTGTAACGTTTGTGCAATATCAACGTTAACCTCAAATCCAACCTAAATAAGACCAACAACAATCGAACAACCAAGTAACAAGTATTTATATTTACAGACTTACAGTTGAGTTGACTAGATTAGTTGAACAATATAAATTACAACAGATTCTGGAAATATTCCGGTCAACATTTTTGTTAAAACCAAGGTTTACCGGAAATGTTAAAATATTGTTTTAATAATGAAAAATGCAAATGTTAATTGGAATCCTTAAAATTCTTAAGGAACGTAAATTTGAATCGTATGTCCATTTTATTATTGATAATGTTAGGGGTTTCTTCTGAGTTGTGTTATGATTAAAATTCAAATGTTCTGCAACTGAGTTTTTAGGCATTGATCAAGAACAATTTGACATTCAGCTGATTTACTTACATTTAGGATCTATTTTAGAACCTGTGTTCTCACTTTTACAGCTGATAGCATAATTTTATAATACCATGCTTTTAAATACATTACCTTACTGTAAAAGACAATTCAATACAATACATCATTTGTATTATTTGTTTGATTTGTTTGTTGTTTTGAAAGAGATATACAAGAAGTGTTAGTTTTTATAAAATGAAAAAGTTAGATGATTTTAATTTCATTTGTAAAACTCTTCAAGAAAATGAAGACATTAATAACGTCTGCGTTGGAATTGGTTCAGGTAAAATATATTATTAATTTCTGCCTACAATAAACTCTTTAGGTTAGGATAATTTTATTGTGAATGCATGAACGTTTCAAAGCTAATTTATTTTAATTTATATTTTGAGGCTATTGTTAAATTTGACTAGGCGCAAATTTACTATTCGATCCTTGGCTAACCTATGTCAACAGAAATGCAAGAATAATAATTTTAAAAAATAGCCTAACAAGTTCTAACCTATAGTAAGCCTATTTAGTCACAATATATTTACCTGCATTCAACATTTAACAGTAGAATGTAAAACAATGTTGTCTGCAAAAATATCAGCTTAGGGTCGAATAGTAAATTTACGCCTTTGATTATTTTGTTTGTATGAAATACCGGCGTAAGTTTACTATTCAACCCTGGCCTAATATTTTTGCAGACAACGGCGTTTGTTTTACATTCTACTGTTAAATGTTGAACATACTGTGACAGGTAAACATACTGTGACTAAATACTATAGATTAGAACTTTTTAGGTTTTTTTTATTTTTGCATTTCTGTTGCCATAGGTTAACCTACGGTCGAATAGTAGACTTTGCGCCGAAATACCAAACAATATAGTATTAGCTAAATTGTTATTGTATATACAAGCTTATAAATTTTTTTTAGAATTGACATATATCCAGTTTGGCCTAACTCCTGTTTTTCATGTGCATAATATTGTGTAGTTAGGAAGAAAAACTTTAAAAATTAATTAATAAATATCCATTCAAGAAATGTATCGGGTAATTTTTCTCCTACTAGCCTAGGCCAGTTACTCTTAAAAATGTATAAAATGTACCCTACATGGGTAAATGAACTTAACCTTTTGCACTCTATTTATTTGGCACTTGGCTGCTCCACCAGCTCCAATTAAAATATTACTGTTTGCAGAATTATTTTTGTAAATTCGCAAAAAAATTCCTAGAAATAGTAAACATAAGTTATTATATATCATTTTGTTTGGAATAAAACAGAGAATAAGGAAAAAATGGTTGAAAGATTAAATAAAAAATGTTTCATTGAGTAGGCCTATTTTGAATATAATCGGTCAAAAAAATCATTTGGTTATTTTGTTTTGTATTGAAATTAAAAATAAGAATAATAGAGTTTAGAGCCATTAAAATACTTTATTACACTAAATGTGACCATAATAAATAATTTTTAAAATATTCTTGAGGTTTAACAACATTTTTTTATTGACTAGGCCTATTTTGAATATATTAGGTAAAACAAATTAAAAAAAATGTTTTTTTATGAATTTAAAAGTAGTAATAAAAATGATTAGAGCTTTAAAAATAGTTTTTACAGTAAATATGTCTGTTTAAGTATGTCAATTGTATTTATATTTATTCAAAAATTTATTTTAACAATAAAATTTTTGCGAAATAATGGTACCGGTACATAACCACGTTAACTTATAGTTTAAACAGTTGCCATTTCTCAACACAAAATAAAACAAAAACAAGATCTTTACATTATTTACATTAACAAAATTTACACAAAACTGCAAAATAATAATGTACAGTAAAAATAAATACCACTTGAAAAAGCGTAAACAAAAGTTACAAGGCGCAAGATAAAAAACGATGCTATTTGTATTTCTTGATCATGACTGGCAAACAGCTGCTCAACTTCAGAGAGATATAAAATATATTCCACAGCCAATATAATCTGTTACTGGTTTCTAAACTGTTTTAACAACATTGAAGTCTCATTAGACCGAAAACCACAGATTCTACACTTGTTTAGAACGTAGAAATCATATTAAAACGTGTGTCGGAATGAGTCCGACAGTGGAGCGCAACGGCAAATTAGCGATGTCGGACTGAGTTCGCCTATGGAGCGCAAAAGGTTAAGTCACTTTTGTCCAATTGTTACATTTTAACAGAAGAAACTATATACTTAAATTGTCTCTACGAGTGGAAAAATTATGGTGTGGCTCAAGGTTAGTCGCAATTCAAAAGATATAGCCTAGGCCTACTGTATAATTTGAAAGGTCTACTTGAATTAAGCAAGTTTGAAACTACTAACTTCTATTAAATTTTTCTTACTTATTTCTCAATTGAGTGTAAGAAAATATTGATTGTTTAATAACTTTTCATTGAAGCTATGACAGAAAATGTTTTTGCACCTGTACACTTGTCCTACTCGCTGTACAACATATAGGCGATCTATCTGTATTAAAAATAAATTAAGCCTACTTTACTGTCAATAAATGTGAATGCCTAAATTTGTTTAATGTCCAAGACGATTAGGTGAAGTAACTTAAGGTTGAAGGCCTAAAACAATTAGTTGATTTTGACATCTCATAAACATGTGTGTTCCTATATAGCCTTCCACAACTAATTTCTCATATAATATTTGTATCATTTATATGCATACTGTAATATTACTTACCTATTTCTTCCTTAGAGATAACTGCTAAGAAACAAACTATCGTCAAGTTTATAGAGGATTTGGAGGCACTATTGGTCAATACAGATGTCAAACTAAGGAAACTGGGCACAGAAGCCCTTGTAAAAGTTTTGGAAGTTTTGCCTTCAGATTTTCTTTCAGAGGATGAACTGAAGTTTATTTGTTTATTTTTGGCTGACAGAATCAAAGACCATCACACTCTTATACCAGTAGTTCTTCAAGGAATCCAAGCAGTGGTAAGCAGTTAGTAGAAGGCTATACCTTTGGTTGTAATGTATATAATAATGTTTAGCGAAAAACAAATAAGGTACACAACATTTTTATGGATTTTGGAAACTATATACCTGCTATCAAAGAATCCTAAATAAGTTAAATGTTTGAAATCCTAAGTAAAACCATCAAATTTTCACACTCATCAGTACCATAAAGTAATTTGATTTTTGGTAGGCCTACCAAACTTTGCCCTACCCCAAAATGTAAGCAAAATATATTCTACTTACATTTTGGAATGAGGCAAAGTTTGGTTTGCCTACTAAAAATCAAATTACTTTATGGTACTGAGTATGATATCATTTGATGGCTTTACTTAGTATTTCCAAACAATTTATCTAGGATTCTTTGATATATATAGTTTTCAAGATCCTAAAAATGTTGTGTAAAACCTTGAAGCAGTGGATGTAAAAAATGTTTTTCCGTTCATGATCTGAATGGTACCGGTATAGTGTGTTCGGAAGCCGTCACCTGCTTTCCTGGTCTCCAATCAATGTGTTATTTAACCCCATCCTGGTTATTGTTATTGGTCATATTGTTATTTTAGTAGTATATTGAATTGTTGTGTGAATAACCCTGAATGTGGCAGACTCAACAATTGAGAAAGTCTGAGACAACCAACTTGTTTTGAATATTTTATCCACTAAAAATCATCAAATCTCAATAAAACAGCCTGGAAGAAAATGTTTTAATGTTTAATTTTTGTATTTGCAAATATATCCTCAAACATGTCTTTACATATGCAATTATTGTTTACAACTGTAGTCATCTAAATTGGCGTATGCTGAGCGAAAACTCGTATATATTTTTACACACTTCTATTTAGAACTAAATTACAAAACTTTTAATATTTTTTATGTAGGTATAAAGTTTGATTTTTGCTTCCTGAGCTATGCTATAACTTTTAAAATTTTACATCAAACAATTTTTTAGATACATACACAAATTCTGTGGACCTTTTACTACAAAAAAGCTATTGAACAATTTTGGATAGGGCCCTATTTGGCAAATTAAAGAACAAAATTCTTGCATGACACTCCAAAACTGCCTGCCATTCTGGTGACATTGCAAGGCCACTTCTAGGGTTAATGTGATGATGTTCTATTTGTAAAAAAAAAATCTGGTTAACTGTATAGAACTTTTGGCAAATTAATTAGACCTTGATCTTCTTTGGTTTATTTACCATGAACTGTTAGATAAAAACTTGTATAGTAAGTAAGTTGTATAAAATTTAAACTTGAACTGGACTTATGAGAAATAACACTATATAAATAAAAACAGAACACAGTTTCTCATAAAAACAGAACACAGTTTCTCATAAAAACGTTTAATAATTCAAACGCGTTTCGATGACCAAGTCATCATCATCAGTGATGGTTACAAACTTATAACTAATTTGGTTACATGGATCTTAACTATATATAGGCAGAGTCTTAGTAGGGGGGATGGTCTAAACATGTAACGACCAATGGGAGAACAGTAACTTAATAATTGTAATGGGGATAGTAACTACAGGGGGAAAACATGAATATATATAAAAAGAGATACAAAATAACATATATATAAGTTAGAATCATACATAATACACTCATAAACTGTATATGTGAACATGTAGGATATATAATTTAAAAGATGACATGTGAAAATATTACATCAATCAAAATACGTATATATAAACAACAAGGAATAAGTAGATTCTAGGTCAAACATTACATAATAACCAACAATACTAATACAATTATATAAAAATATGTAAGACATGTATTTTAATTTAAGCATAAAAAAAATCACTAAAAATACATTTGTACCATATACACAAAGCATAATCAAATATTTAGTACTATTATAATGCTATAACTTATGACAAAATTATAAGATGTCTCATATAAATCATTATTATGTGATGATTATGTTTGTATGATTGAAGCATTAATGAATACAAGCAATTATGGTAACAAATAAATAATAAACAATAAATATGAAGTATTTATACAGATATTAGATATAAATAATTAAAGGAGAATGGAATTTTGAATTGGGCCTAATTCGTTGTTAACTATAAGATTTTGGTTCCGGTTAATGAAGAGAGTTTCCCATGCGTCTAGTGAGTTCTGTTTTGTTACGTTTTTTAAAAGGGTCGTGTTTTCTATCTTGAAAAAATGATTTTCTTGTAAGCAGTGTTTGGCTATTGCAGATTTGTCGGGTCTATTGTACTTGAAGTGAGAGAAATGTTCTTTGGTTCTAATTTTTAAGTTTCTTATAGTTTGACCTATATATTTTTTCGGGCGGGTCATTCTCCAAAAAACGTACAAAATGATGTCCATGGACTGTACAAAAAATACCAATAATACTAAGATAAAATAAAATTAGATTCTGATTCTATGTATCCTTTTAATATTTTTAATGTTGCATGCACAAAGAAAAATATATTTTTTTGTTTAAATTCATTGTCCACAGACTATGATTAGTCATGTCCAATGTCCATGGACAGTCCCAAATAGATTTCACAAGTGGTTTTGATATTACTAATACCCTATAAATACATAATTTAAATTCAAAGACTTCTTTTAACAATGCACAATAATATAACCATTCCAAGTTACTATTTTTTGTAAAGCTGTTGCTGAATAATATTTAAGAAATTTCAATAAACTTTTGTCCTACCAGAAAAAGTCATGTCTGTGGACAAGTAAGGAAAAGGGGGAATATTTGTTAAGAGAAGGTGGCAACACTGGTCAATCAGTGAGGAAGAAGGAGCTTTCAGCCATATTGGATTATTTGAGTTTACAGTTGGTTTAGTGAATGTTTTAATGTCAATTGCTACAGTTTTGTATGATATAATTCAAAGAGCCAAGAGAGTCCTCTGTCATAGCTCAACGGCTATGGTACTTGCCTCATAAGCAAGACGTCCCGGGTTCAAATCCCGCGGGGGACCATAAAATATTAAAAAAAAAAAAAACCAAAAAAACATGCTCGTTAGCCGAAAGGCCCAAAGTGGCATGGAAAGCAAAAAACAAAGAGCCAAGATCATCAGTCATTTCCGTGGATAAGTAAAGAAACAGGTAATTGTTAAATTTTAATGATTTGCATTTTAAATTTCTTTTACATTAGAAGATTTAACTTCAATGTGAGAAGGGCAATGGCATAACCTATTTTTTCTTCCAACTATAAAGTAATTTTGTGAAAACCATCATGTCCGTTGACATCATGTCCGTGAACTGCTGAGTCCACGGACATGACTGTTGGTAACGGACATGATGGCTTCTGTCCATAGCTAATTTAATGTAATGTTATATCAATTTTTATGATGGTAAACATTGAAATTATAACTTGATAAAACTAATAGTACTGAAATCCTACAATGATTCATCCTTCAGACTTAAAATGCAGACTATTTGCAAGGCCTACAGCTTTTGGTTTGAAACGATTCCATTCAGGCTGATGTAAGTTAGTTATGATTTTTTTGTTCTAGATCATGGCAAGAGTAAAAAAGAAAAGTGACACTGAAAAGTATAAAGCAAAACGAAGAGAAATGAAAAAGTTAAGCATGCAACGAGATAGGGAAAAACTAAAACTAAATCCTGAAAAACTTGAAGAGGCCAGAAAGAAAGACAGAGAGAGGAAAAAGGCCCAAAGAAAAACAATTAATGAAATGCCCCCACGTGAACAAAGTAAAGAAAGATTCGGAAACAGTGGAAGCAATGTTCTAAAACTTATCGCAAAAACAATAAGTTGAAAAAGCAACTTGATATCGACTTGGAGACAAATACTCCACCATTAAGTCCAAATGTTGATTTTACTCCTCCCACTCAGCCATCTACATCAAGGATAGAAAGTGGGAAGTGAAAGCAAAGAAGAAATAGGAAACTAATGAAAAAAGAAATAAAAGATTTGAAATTAGAAAATGAAATACTCACTAGAAAAGTAGAAAAATATCGTAAGAGATTGCAAAGATCTAAAAGCCCAAAAGAAATAACACCCAGGAAAAAAGTGAAACGATGCTTAAAGGACAAAACTGTTCTAAAGAGGTTAAAAAGCAACTAATTTTTGGAGAGGTTTTAAAAAAGCAGATAATTAGTAATTTTTGTAAAGTGAGAAATCAAAGTGAAAAACGATGTATAGCCTCATTTTTAGGTGGAAAATTAGTAAAGAAATATAAAATGATGACAATAGTAAGGAATGTTGTTTCTCGCAGAACAACCGTTTTAAAAGTAGGCCTAAAGCAGAGAAACAAATTAACGGATGAAAGAAAAGATGTTCGAGATATCCTATTACAAGATGAGCACAGTAAGCAGTGTACTGGAAAAAAAGAGACTATAACGCGTAAAAAGGTAAAAATGCAAAAGCGGCTTTTGACAGATTCATTACAAAATTTGCATAAAACATTTGTAACTAGTTACCAAAAGCACAAAAACATGAGCTATGCACAGTTTTGCAAACTGAGACCATTTTGGGTTACAATCTCTGATTGTAAAAATAGAGACACATGTTTATGTAAAATCCACACTAAC
>JAGFPH010013425.1:0-26576 GCA_018207615.1 Philaenus spumarius
GTTTTCCGGAAGAGTTTTATTTACTCTGTGTTATATTTACTAGTAATGTATGTAGAAAATTGCAACATAAAGTGCTAAAAAGTTATTATTAATATATTATTCAAACAACAATTTATGATAACATGCACAATGCATAAAAAAAACAACAAAGGAAAACTATTATCCAGGTGTCCCATAAGTAAAGTGTCAAACTTCGAGGAATGGTTCTATGGGTCAAAATAAGGAAAAAAGTTCATATAAACACAAGCTCGAAAAAGCTTCGTTTTCTAGATATTGAAATTTTGTTTTTTATACAAAATAATTCTTATCAAGAGAAACGACGGTTTGACTGATTGAGTTCAAACTTAGCATAAAGTTTAACCTAACAATTATGGATCTCAAGAAAAATAAACGATTAAATCCAATAATGAGTTTCAAAATGGCACCTGTTTGGAAATTTCAAACCTAAATTACTAAAAAACCGCACATTTTAACCAACAAAATTTCAAGACACCTTTTTTTTAGCCCTCAATTATTTACACATAACTGAACTATTATCCTTCATCCGATTGTTTTGACAGTTACACCATCCGATAGAAAATCAAAAGGGCTACAAAAAAGTTTCCTTAAAATATTTTGTTAAAATATACGGTTTTTGAGTAATTTAGATTAAAAATTTTCAAACAGCCGCCATTTTGAAAATAATGATTGGATTTAATCGCTTATATTTCTTGAGCTACATAATTGTTTGGTTAAACTGCATGCCAAGTTTGAACTCAATCAGTCACACCGTTCTCTAGATAATAATTCTTTTGTACAAAAAACAAAATGGCGGATATCTAGAAAACGAAGCATTTTCGGGTTTGTGTTTATATAAACTTTTTTCCTTATTTTGACCTACAGAACCATTTCCCGAAGTTTGTTACTTTACTTATGGGACACGCTTTATACAAACACAAACATATTTTTAACAGTTTTTTGTTGATCAATAAGCTAGATCAACAAAAACGAACTTCGATCAACAAAGAAGGTAATTTTGGGATCAACAATGTGTTGTTAAAATTAAGTCAATTTTTTTTGTATATATAACTATACATGATACTTTTCATATGCGGTTTTTCATTCTGAATTGAATGGTGTCAAAATTAGATTTCTACTATAATTAGAACTTAAGTTATAAGCGTTTCAAAATGATCAACAATTAATGTTAACTGACACAAGATCAACAAATAGTGCTACGAGACAAATATATATATATATATACATATATATATATATATATATATGAATTTTTTTGACACCCCAAAACGTGTTCTGGGGACCATGATCGGTGCTCATTTGCTACTCCCGACCTTGGGTCTCACCATAAGGGCCACTGCAATAGCTCATTTTTCCTATGGAAATTCGCTAATAACCAGTTAGGTGAATTAAGCAACAAGCTTGACGATAGAAATAATAAGTTTGATAAATTAGAAAATACAATTGAAGAAAATTTAAATGAATTTAGACAGGAAATAAAAGAAGAAATAGCAAAATTTGATGAGCCGTTAGAGGTTTCAGATGTTAATGTTAATAATACAGTGAATAATGTTTCAAAGGAAATAGAATTTGATAATAGGCCTAGTAATAATAATGTGTTAGTAGAGGTTAGGGAAGAAATAAATAATAATAAGATAGTTGAGAATATTTTTGAATTTGAGGGTAACCAAAGTGTTACAGATTGCATTAAGGATGCATGTAATGTTGGATTTAATGATAAAGGATTGGAGGTTATGTTAGAAGGAAATAATAAGGAGATAGGGTGTGAAGATGTAAAAGTTAGATACAATAAATTTAAAAATATTAATAGGCCTAGAATCAATTTCAAAGTAGATTTAGAAGCATTGCTTGGCTTGTATAGTAGTGAAGATACTATGGAGACTTGTGTAATAGAAATCTTTGAAAAAATTAAACAAAATTATGATCAAGAAAAGTCAAAGTGGGATTATAGGTTAGGCTATGGAAAACTAACCGTAGGCAAAAAAGTTCCTAATGGAAGTAGACGTAGGTTAGCCCTACATGTATTGCAGTTGCCGAGTAGGAGGAGAAAGAAAGATTATGTACCAGAAAGTGTCATGTAAAAGTACCGAAGGGTTAACTTAGAAAGGTTGCGTAATAGATAGGCTACGCACGGAGGTGGTGCTAATGTACAGTTTAGACAAGTGGTTAAGGATAAATTGTTTGATTTTTTGGTAATAAATAATGAAATAATAAGGAAGTTTAATTCTATAGAGTACTAATTTGAATTTAAATAAATAATTTGTTTTTGAATAATAATAAATGATAATTAAGGCAATTTTAAATTAATAAAATTTGGTTAAAGAAATGAATATGATTTTTTAAGGAAGATTAATGAGTTTTTAAGTTAAATAAGGAGTTGAAAGAAAGTAAAGATTTTTATACAAAATAATAAAAGGTTTTCGTCCGAAAGAGGATAATTATGAGTCTTAAGAGACAGTTGAACTGAAAAAGAGTCTTGTCACGTCTTGTAATCAAAGAAAGTTAAATTGAAGCAATATAGGTCTAAAGAAAGATTAATTGGAGGTTATGTTTATGAAGTTATTATTATGTTCGTCAGTTGGAGGAAGTTTGTGTTTATTAAGTGGAAGAAATGTTGTTTTTTGTGGAGTTGAAGGTTTTAAGTTGCCAAAGTGCATATCGTCGTCGTTGAATTATGAAAGTTGAGGTATTATCTACGTGTTTTTTGAAGAATGATCGTCGCATAGGAAAATCTCCTATGATTATGTTTTTATGAGTTTTTTAAAGAGATGAATCGTCATGTGTTAGTTGAGAAGTTAGGATTAATTTAAAGTTAGACGAAAGATTGCTGAAATGAAATGGATATTTGAAGAAATGTTAGTTAAGATGAAGACAAATACAATCGACAAAGAATCTATCTAAAGTTGGTGTTTAAAAGACAAATACAGTTATAAAAGGTTAAGAAAATGTTATTTAAGGAAGAAAATTGATTAAAGGAAGTTTTTAATTCAAATAGTTATTGGTTGATTAATTTCAAGAATGAGTTAATGAAAGTTTTGAGATGTAGGCTAGGCCTAAATAAGTTAAAGTTGCCTTATAATACAGATATTAAGAAATTTAAAAGGAATGAAGCAAGTTTAATAATTTAAAGAAAATTAGTTCAGGTATATAGACTAAATAATTTTGAAAATACATAATTGATGTTTTATAAATTGCAAGTTAGTTTGAAGTTAAAATAAATAGAAGTATGTAAAGATTTAATAATAATAATAATAATAAAGTTGAGATGAAAGGGTTTCATTTAAACAACAGAAAGGCAAAACACCAAAGGATGATAGGCAATGCTTGAAGGGGTTGATGAGTTGGAGGGGGTGTGTTGGGTCTATTTTGAAATGAGTAGGCATAGATATCAACCGGCACACTTCCGAAAACAAGTCATCCCCGTAAACAGCATAAGTGTCCTGCCAGTTACTAGAAGAGAACAAAATAGAAGGATGCCAGAAGGGTAGTCAAAAGGAAAGTAGTAAATGAAACTCAACTAAATAAATAAATAATTTTTAAAAACTTATAATGTGGTAGAAACGGAAGTACTACATTGCAAACCAAACCTCTATGCCGACGTAATTTATTATTAGGTGTTAGACTTTAATTAATGGCAATGTTAGTAGGTTAATACATTATGAGATAAGTACTCTATATAATTATGATATATAAATGGATATTGTAAAATGATAGTTATGATAACTTGATTTGTTAAGAATATTGAAATATGGGTGTAGCCAGGTGTGGCTTAGTACGTCATTGTTGTAGGTCATTAGAGATAGCAACATTGAGTCGCATCTGGTGATTTAAGGGTAAGACGTCCCTAAAAAACGGTCAAGTAGCTGGTGTGCATCCTAACAAGGTGTACACTAGTGATTTCAGGTTGTAGGGTCCTTAAAAAACCTTCTGAATTTCGATGTTGACCAGATGACGTGTCGCATCATGTGCACAATCCATATGATTGTTAGGTTTAGTAGTGTACATACACAAAGTTGTTCTTAGTTTATAGTTTATCTTGTTTAAATTTCATAGGTTGTGGGTAAACCGTGAAAACCTTCTTATTGAAAGGTTGATCGATAGTACAGGTAGACTGTTATTGGTCAATCTTGCTTAAATTTCATAGGTTGTGGGTCAACCGTGAAAACCTTCTTATTGAAAGGTTGATCGATAGTACAGGTCGACTGTTATTGATCAATCTTGTTTAAAGTTCATAGGTTGTGGGTAAACCGTGAAAACCTTCTTATTGAAAGGTTGATCGATAATACAGGTAGACTGTTATTGGTCAATCTTGCTTAAAATTCATAGGTTGTGGGTCAACCGTGAAAACCTTCTTATTGAGAGGTTGATCAATGGTGTAGGTGTTTTTAGAGGTACAGAGTGTCTCTTCTTCGTTGTACAGGTCTAAAAAATTTGGTCAATCTCGCTTAATCTTCGTAGTTAATAATTTTTTGTTTCATTTGAATGATTTAATATTTTTAAAATAAGGTAACCGAGTTTTTGAGGGGGTTACATTAAAAAGTTGGCAAGTCATACATGGTTGAGTGAGTGGTATGAGTGAAATGTTAGATTTAAGATATTTTTAACAATGACTATTTTTGATAACATATGTTGTAAATTTGTATAATAATTGATCAAGAGTCAAAGAAAGAATGTAAAGTAAAGTAAATTCTTGCATAATAAAGTAAATTTTTGCAAAGTAAAGAAAGTTTATGCAAAGTAAAGTGAAGTAATACAATGTAAAGTAGAGTTGAAAATGGTTAATGAGTTCATAAGAGTAAAGTAATTGATGTAAATTGTTATCTCAGTGCGGATACAATTGTTGTATTTCATAAATGAGTTATGAATGTAAAGCAAATTAATAAGTTGATTCAGTTTGAATTTGAATTTTGAAGTTTTAATGTGGAAGAAGTGATGTAATGGATTTTAATTGTTATCTCAGAGCGGATACAATTGTTGTATTTCATAAAAATAATTTATGAATGTAAAGCAAACTTATGATGCAATAATGAAATGTTGATTTTATTGTTTTTAAAGGTGAAAGCTATGATATAGATTTATGCTGATGATAAATATGATTGTGAACTTGGATTGTCTCGACTTACAATACATTGATAAGATGTTGCATATTGTATATATAAAAAATTTTTCTTTTCAGGTGAAATTTGGACTCTGTAAAATTTTGTATTGTATATATTTATGAATAATGTATTTTGATTTGTAATGGCAAATAAGTTTGAAACGTTGTAATGGTACGTATGTATGGTTGTGTGAGATGAATAATTTAAATGTTTTTGTAAATTCAATTGCAGACGAGGTATTTTTATGAGGTGACTATGAATTTCTATGGTGCTTCAACTCACATATATTTCTTTTTTGTTGATTATGATTAAAATTTTGCAATTTGAACCATAATCAGAGGGGGTCTTTGTAATACATGTGAGTTTCAGGGTTTTTAAACATCAAAATAGTAGTATAACGTAAAAAGGGTCATAAGGTAAATTTTGGACATTAGCCTAATTTAAAAGATTTAGTTATTTCATAATATTAATGAACATAGAAATTCAAAGGGAAATGCAGACATTAATTAATAATTCAGAATAAATCAAACATAATATTAACTTCATGTTTAATTTCAGTTTTGTTTAAATATTTAAATTATGTTTCATGATGTGTCAAAATATAAAAAAAACATTTAAAAGGTATTGGAGGGTTTGAAGCTATGGTCCACTAAGTTTTTAGACAGTGATGAATAAATATTGAAAGATTATTTCAGACATCGTAAGAAATAAACTTGATAGATTATGTTGGAAGCCTGTGTGATTCATCTATGATAGAGACAGAATTTTTGTCCGAGATGTTGGCAACATTCAAAAGTAGTTGTAGGGAAACATATTTACGGCCCCCTGGAGAACAGCTTCCCATTGGTGTCTCCTGGTTTGTATCACGTGACATGGCGTGATCGGAAGAAAGAACGAAGAAGAAGGAGCCTTCTTCCCACTTGCAACAGTGATCCAGTACAAAGCAGACATGTTTTGCAGTTAGTCCAGCGAAATGTTTTAACAAGTGCTTATTTGCGGTAGTTAAAGTACAACTACCGTTTAAATATGTTTAAAGAGGAGTAAAGACAGTGCCGTACATCGTACGATAACGAAGATGTGAAATTTGTTCGTAAATTGTCTCAAAAGTGATAACTTTGGAAGTATGAATCATGGCGTAGCGTCCTTTATGCATTTTACGTAAGGATTGTGCAACGAACGTCTCAGTAAACTAAAATCAACGTGGATAGAGTGCGACGAATAAAAGTGTTATGGGGTTTTCTATTTTTAAATTGAATAAAATTGTGTTGTAAGTTTTCTCTTTTGTAAATTCATATTTTCTTTAAAGTGCACTATAAAACAAAAAATCGTAAGTAGTAAATTAATTTAACCAAGTCTGCATTTGAATAATTTATCAATATAAGTTGTTGTATGTTTAAGGTGAAATTATTAATAATGAATTTGTGTGTTTGAGTGTCTGATTGCGATAGTTGAGATGATGAATTGCCAATTTGATTTAATTATTAATGTGTGTGTTTTGCAATCTAAAATGATACAGTAAAGTATTAATGCCAATCACTATGACTTTTTAATTTGAGTTTTTATCCTTTCCAGAAGTACTTTATGGTAACGAACCTTGTTTAAATTATAAATTCAGTTTTTAGTTTTTTCTTTGTGTGAAATAAAATGGCGGCAGTCTTTGGTGAGGGAGGCGGTTTGGAGCCAAAGTTGCCATGTGATCAACATGGCGGCCATGGTTCTGGACGAGTCCATTTTTAACCAGAGAACTGTAGTCATAGATGAGACAGTTTTATGTGTAACAGATATTTCAATGATCAACTGTTGAGTAACAGATATGATCAAAACATAACCTAACTTCAATTTTGGGGTTATGTTTGTTTGTTTTCATTGGGATTAAAGTGTTGTAATATTTTAAAATGATAATTTAATTAAATAAATAAGTAAATGGATTGAAGATAGGAAATAATAAATAATTGTTACACAGTAAAGGTTTTTTTTTTATTTTAAAAATAACTTAGAAATATTTTTGTCAAAATTAAATTTTTATTTTTCATTTTTTTTGTTTTCTATTAATAAATTGTTTGTAAACGGCTTGCAAGGTGGCAGCACGTTACAACATCTAGGCCTAGACTAATCTAACAACTTTAATCACTCAAAACTTAGCATTTGCTTTAAAAAACCTTAGGCTGGGGCCTGTTTCTCGGGTCCCAATAATCGGGATCAAGTTGTTGATCCCGCTAAAACGCACTCCCGCTCTTAGAACACTGCCTATATAATATTATTCAATTCAAGACTTTACATTGTGTGCACCATGTTGTCTAAAGTCAAACTTATTTCTGTACTGAAAGCTGCTAATTTACTTTGCAGGCCAACGTATAGTCGGCATTGGATTCACCCTTTTATTGAAGAAGGGAATGCAAGTGAACGATTTCAAAACGTTCATGGAAATATTAGAAATCAAGATGACAAGTTTTTTTGGGTACTATAGGATGAAAAAAACCTATAGTTTGAAACTGCTATTCAAACTAGGCCTAGTTTTATAGCAGTTGTTACCAGTCTTGTAGTAGGAACATAAAAACTGGTGTTTTCAAAATAAGAATTTTGAAATTGATAAATATTGTTACACAGTTCTATTTAGAAGTAAATTAAAAACCTTTTGTACGTTTTGAAAAAAATTGCAAAAAATGTTTACTTACTACTTTTTATGAAGGCCTAGGCCTAAAGTTGAACTTTTTCCTTTCGTTACTGAACATTTTTTGTTTCTTGAGCTAATAACTTTGTAAATTTTACATCAATACATTTTTGTAAAGTGAAACTACAGGGCGCGCACCTGCTCGCTTTGCTCACCAACAACCGTGGCTAATCGCGGTCCTGCCCCTTGCTCTCTATTTACAGTCCCGGCGAAGGAAATGCAAAAAAATTACTGTATACTCCAATATTTTCATGAAAATTACTATTACAGAGGCACTTGGATCGAGATAGGCCGGTAGAGGCAGCGGTGGCCCAGACCCTGAAGCGCACAATAGGGCTACAGTTTTTGCCGGAATAACAGGATTTTTTATATAATAGAGAGAAAAGTGTTCTTCAGCTCGTGTCTCCATGCTTCTTCAGATTTGGTTTATATATTTCTGGACACATTTCACAGTTTATACAATAATTTCCGGATTTGGGATGCACAAAAGAAGAGTTTGAGTAAAAGAATAGGTGAGTAATACAAGATACGCTTGGGACATTGGCTACAGTTTACCTATAAAATAGCAAATCATCTAGATTATAAAGTAATTTGAGTTTGAATATTGAGAAATTTAGAGAAAAATAGATTAATGGCAAAATTTATTGATGTTAGTCACATGCTGTATTTATTTTTTATTTATTTATTTCCTTTGCCTCATTTACGGCATACACAGTTTTGCAAAGCTCAAGTATACACATATGAGTTGTCCTGTACTTAGATTACATATACACAAAATACATTAGCATCTTAATAAATACAATAGTTTAAATTAGTTTGAACAATAAACATACAATATATATATAATAAAAATATATACCGTATATAAAAGATATAAGACATGATTATGGTTAGTGGTATAGCCTCAGGGACTACTTGTCAAGTACTCTCTCACCAAGTAAAATGCCCGCTCAGTGAGGTAACTTTTTAAGTTTTTTTTCAAATTCACACTGAGAATCAATTGTATATTTTAAAAAAGCTCATATTTCTGAAAACTTTTAAAAACATAATTATTCTTTCTAGAGTCAATTTCACAATTTTGATGCTCTTATTTTTCACACTTTCCTTATCATACCTTTTATTTTTTTAATAGATGTATAGATAAATCATATAGGATGGCGGGTAGGGCGGATAGTGCGAGTGAGACAGAGTACCTATCCCACCACACTTCCCCTCCTAAGTTTAGGCGGTGCATTGTACAGTCAACCCTAGTTATGTTGGCGTACAGTATTTACTTTATGATATCAAGACATTTTAAATAAAACATGTACTAAACACGCTTAAAATACGATTTAAATTAAATGCTATTTTATAACTTATAAAGTACCTAGTTTATTATAAATTTACTATAGATATAAGTAAATAGAAAAATAGTATATATTTACATTACATTAAATAATTTACTGTCCAACTCTTCAAGTAGTTTCTTATGGATTTAGTATAGATATATAAAAAAAAACAATATATTTACATTAAATTATTAACTGTCCCGCTCTTCAATTCAGTTAATTATTATAAATTAACTATATAGATATAAGAAAAAGAAAAAACAATATGTTTACATTAGGCTATTACCTGATAATATTGGTTGCGCTTATTTGCAAACAATTTGTGGACAAACCAAACATCTGACTGAAAAATGTTTGAAATAAAATATGTAGATCAACTAATTTTCTACAACTTTGCCGCTGAAAGTTTCTTTCTACCCTAAAAATAAAAAAAGTTTACGCTTTACTACTTTTTCATGACCCGATTTAAAAAATCGAAGTATTTGTTATAGTATAAATTCCGAACATTTACTAAACTAAAAGATACTTACCGTATACTGTTAGTTGCAACATATCACGCAGATTACAAATATATACAATTTGTTCTATTTAAATAATCCTAGTACTGTGCAGAAGCTTGTAATTGAAAGCGCGTCCATACTAAAAATTGCTCGGCGGCCCTCTATCGATGGATTTGACACAGACTGTATTTTTCTTACAAAACGACAAAGACTGGTGTTGGAGGGAGAAGGGCATTACTGCTTCTGCGCAAACCACGCGCCATCCTAAATGGTACTACCTATACCTAACCTGGATCAAAGTGCTAAGTGAGTACGCAGGTTCCCACTTACTACTAATCTACTGGCATTGCATACTAAGACAAGCAAGTTTTGGCAACACGTAGTTGGGGAAAATACTTTCTGCTTCAAGGGCTAGTAAAATTAAACATGACTGTTTTTGGCACCCAGTGGTTACTTGCCATTGAAAATGAAAGTACTCCTATAGGCGCGATAAATAGAAGGTAAGAATGTCACCTGTCTGCCTAAATGTTGTCAAGGTGAGGCTTCATTATGTGCTGGAATATTCTAGAAATTGTATCTAATGTTGTAACTCAGAGCTTTTGTCAGAGAATAGCAATGACTTCATCAATTTGTAAACAAATTCACGTTCCGGAGTTGAAGATCTTAAGAGGTAGGCCTACTTATCCACTGTCTTTCAATAAGATAGGCCTATATTGATAGTGAGAAAAACATTTAAGAATAAAACTTTGTACAGCCGTAGTAGGCTTATAATCTATAATCCCTACATATGACTGACCTTGAACTTCAGACTCTTTCCTTTGGAAAATAAGACTTTATAAATACATATTTATTTTTTCAGACATTAGTGGTCTTGAAAATAACAATTATTGCAGTTAGAGTAGGCCTATACCAGTAATGGCTCGTGAAATATTGCGGAAAAGTCGAAATTTAACCTATATAATTTCAACTTGTATTTCTTTCATAACTCCTATAAATATTATTTCCCGGGAAAATTTTTGTTGTTTTTAGAATCAGTTAGATGTGTTCTTTCATATTACAGTAGAACCCCTCTTAACCGGTCAGGTCGGGACCGAGACCCTGGCCGGTTACGAGTTTGGCCGGTTGATCCGAGGTTCCCGTAAAAAATAGATTTTAGTTCAAAAATAACCTACATTACATATTTCATAAATAATAAAGGAAATAAGACGTTATTGCAACTGATTTTATTGTATGTACTGTACATACACACACAAACAAACACTAACAAATTACATGTAAACATTTTAACTTCCCTCGCCTCCTTTTCTCCCCTCCTGTTTTCAAGCACTTTTGCTCTCACGAAATTCAGTAAAGGTGCGAGAAATAAACAGATGAAGAAAGAGAAACAAAGGATGCCGCTTGGTTAATTGATTCCAAGAAAAAATAATACAGTTGCCGTGGGAAGCAAGGTTTGATCCCCCCTCTTGCTTCCGCGGCAAGAATCAATCGACAAGGCGGCTTCCTTTGTTACGCTCCTCCTCCCTCCTTTTCCCTGCCACAACATTAACACATACAGTAGCACAAATAACATTGCGACATCCCGAAATGTCCGTCAAATAATCGATGTTTGAGACTTCGGCCAGTTAATATATTTGATTTTGTTGTTTCTTGAAATAGGCCGGTTAAGCCGAGGACCGATTGATCCGAGGCCGGTTAAGAGGGGTTCTACTGTATATCAAATTCCCTTAGAAATCGATTGACAAGTTAAAGTAAATTTTTACCAAGTATTTAGTAACTCTTGGTTTCATAAATCTAACAATATAGAGTGAAAAGTTGTTAAAATACAACAGAGAGTTACAACGCGTAGCTTTACTATGTCGTTTTTAGCTACTTGTTTCAACTCAAAGAATGATCCTACTGGCCTAGGCGAACAAAACCGTTAGAGTAAATATGGTTTGCTTTAGACCGATTGAACTTTGGTCTACAAATAGATACCTATAAAAAAATATATTCAAATAATTTGAATTATAAGAGAGACCTTGAACGCAAAATGTGCTGTTTTATTGGTTGAAATCTGTCCAATTGCAAAGGTTTACACACAATTCCATATCTTTGGAACTATACAAGTGACTTTTGATTGGATGGCAGTTTTAGAAAGTTAAAATCTTGACGAATCCAAAGGTATATTATTGTCAAAATAGCGCCATTGAGCTTTAGAGAATTGACAAAGTAGAGTAGGCCTATAATTGCTTTGTATTTCACGCGCGGCAAGACGTTTTTACCGAAAACTAAAATTTTAAAACGATTATTACATATGTAAATATAGGCCTACGTTTTAGAAAAATTTGTAAATACAAAAATTAAAGTTTAAATCCTTTCTTTTCCAACGGTTTATGTTTTATTGAGATTCGATGATTTTTAGTGGGTGAAATATTTAATAAAAGTTGAGTTGTCACATGACTACATAATTTGATCAGTCTAACGCTGAGAAGTCTCAAGTTGAGACTTCTAACAGTTGTAGGGTTAATGCTATAACAATCTATGCATTTTACTACAGTTTTATCAACATAAGCGTACTTATGCCAGAGACCGATTTATCCTTACAAACTTATACGAGCCAAACTTATCGATCCATCTAGCGGTCGAGGTACACTATGATCAAGAGCCTTATAAACTTGATAAAAAAATGAGAGTTTAAGTTAGTCTAGGCTAGGTTACCTATGATGTAAGTTTATAACTGAAGCAGATTGTTTTTGCGTTTATAAGTTAACAACCCAGCTGTGATAGAACAAGTAGTGGTATACTAAATTTTTTTAGTGTTTACTCTTTATACTTTCACTCTTATATTTAAACATGACAATGTGCTTAGATTGGTAGCACTATTATTTCTCGAAGAAAGGTCATCATTTGCAATCTTATAAACAGACAGATGTAATTCCATATGTGCTAGTCCTACTAGATATTAGGTTAGATTAGAGCTACAACTAACTATAAGTTTTTTTACAGATTTAAAACGCCAAATAAATTTGTTTGCATGGGTTTACTTAAATCTAAGAACTTTCAGTGTTTATGGAATAACGCAATTTTTTAAGATATTGTTATGACAAACGTACTAATAGTTTTGCAATACTGTATAGACCTTACGTTAATTAAATCCTAGATTCAGGTAACAACTAGGCCCTAATGCCCAACTAAAAATGAATATTTAGCCTGCACTAACTTTAGTCTACTCACATTTCCTTCAGTATTTCCAACTGTAAAGTTGAACTATAATCTCAGTTGCGTTTTAAAGATTAAAATATCCCTAAATAAATTACACCTTTCACTTAAATGTCTGAGAAACCGACCCAACACTCCCAACACCTGATATACACATCCGCTGACGACCTTTTTTTAGGAAAGTAAGTAGTGCTACAGTGCTACCAACGTACCAACCACGGATACTAGAATACAACCGTGCTACCAACCAATGCATTACAGTTTTATCAATGTGGTGGTACAGTATATTTTTATTATAAAATATCCTCACGATCACTAATACCGATAGCGAGAGTTAACTCTATGTTCAAACGCAAAAGGGAAAGTAAGATGAGCTATTGCAGGGACCCTTATGGTGAGATCTAAGGTCGGGAATAGTACATGAGCACCGATTATGGACTCCAGAACACGTTTTGGGGCATCATTAAAAATGTTATATATATTATGTGTTCGCACTCTGTAGTTGATGACTTTGAACGTATAAATGTAAAACTCTAAACATGTAGAAATAAAATTTGTAGGCCTTTTTATATGAAACTAGATGAATAGGATAACCCATATTTGGGAGTATCGGATTATTAAGACTACTTTTATTATTAGGTTTAAGCCAGTTCAGTAATGTCATTTGTGTAGGTACCGTACCGGCCCTATTTTTGAGCGATTTAATTTTAGTTGGAAGTATCGTTTTCCCTCCCTGTGACCATCTCTCCAAAACTGTGAGCTGCTTTGTGTTATTACCACCCCAAACAGGATTTTAATTCTTTACATAATATTTGCTTGCTAAACACAGTGAAATGAAATCCATATTAAGTCAAATGTCTTTGAAATACTTTCCTATTTTTGTACGGTATCTATAATTTTAAATTTTAGATTTCCTTCATGCTTCAATTAATTTACAAGATCCCTATTAAAACAGACAATTTTTCCGTTCCATTGATGAGCTTTATGCAAGTAAGTGTGGTACTAAAAATAGAACCACTTTAGTTTTTAGCCTTTCATTTCTTAAGTCCAACACTACACGATTCAGACTAGAACTTTAAAAAATCCACATTTCCCCTAACTGTATTATTTGAATCCCCAAAAACAACCATTGTATCTTGTGAACCCAAAACATTATTGTCAAATTGTTTACACTCTCCACCACTGCTTCCAGTAGAGCTGCTGGTTTAATAAAGGCAGTAACACTTTTCCCCTTGAGAAATTCCGATATTTGTTGCCATTATCTCATTTGGCTGTCACCTAGTAGAAGGACCTTACTTTTAAGAACATCTTCATTAACATTCTTCTGGCGACGTATGTTTCTACTACATAATGGATCCATTTTTGAATTTCTTCAACATACATTACCACTGCAGATTACGCCTTTGTTATCTCGCATATTTATTTTATTGGTCCTATAAGCTTCCCCTTTAGACTTATTTTAAAATTCTTCAAGGGCTTGATACCTGGGGGGTGTCTTATATAGCTTAATTCCGTCAGCCTTATTATTTAAACTTTGATATTCCCCTTTTTTTGCCTGTGTTATTGGCATTATTTATTATCTTTGTACTACCTTTTGTAGTATAATGACAGGTTTTTCCAGTTCAGTCATAGAAAGCCTATCTCTGAGTTGCAAAATATAAGAATACTTTTTGGGGGTTGAGCTTGGATTTGGATTTTGCTTGTTTTAGAAATGACTTAAACATATAAGTCATTTCATGATGGGTCGTGTACAAGACACAGTGGTCTGTTCCTGCTTTCTTGTGTGGGAGCGGGATCTGTCACGATTTCGGACAGTGGTGTGAGTGTTTCGAGCCTTCTGCTCGTGTGGCTAACGATGGAGTTAGCTTAATGATGAAGTCGTGGATTGTCTCGGTTCTCAGACCTTGAAGGATGGTTGAATTTAAAACCAACCCAGGTGAGTTGGTTAACATTCGAAGAGTTTTGTTTTGGAAGGAATCCAGCTTCTTCCTGCAGGTTGAATTTAAGAGAATACCAAGCTAGGGCTGCGTAGGTGACTATAGTTCGAAGATACATTTTATACATAGCCAGTCTGATGGACAGAGAGAGTGAGCTTTTGTGACTAATCACCGGATAAAGATTAGAGCGAGCTCCAATGACTAGTCTGATATGATGGGATAAAGTTAGCCTTCGATCTAGGGTGACGCCTAGATATTTTACTTTATTTTTCCATGCTATGGGAGATTTGTTTAGATGAAGTGTGGTTTTTGGTGTTGTAATTTTGTTAGTAAATCGGATAGCTTCTGTCTTGTCTGTATTGGCAGCAATTCTCCACTTCTGAAACCAGGGCTCAAGTAGATTCAGCTGACGTTGGATGATTTTCGTTCCAAAATGTAAACTGGAGGATGTGCAGTAGAACATGGAATCGTCAGCGAATGGACGCAAGGACACTGGGTGCTGAACTGGAATATCGTTAGTGTACAGAAGGTACAGTAACGGGCAAGGACTGAGCCTTGGGGGAACTCCGGCTTGTCATTTAGTGTACAGTCATTCTCCATATTAATACCGTTCCCGTTGCGCTTGCGGTCTGTACGTACTTCATAGTAGGATTCATATTGGATATAAATATTTGGAAGTTTATAAATAATTGCAGATCCATAAGGAATCGTCATTGTAAAAAACATTATATTCCTCCTCTGGGATGTGTATGCATTCAATGTGATACCAATTTTCACATCGGTCTTCACACCCAATTCCCATATTAGAATCATAGACTACAAAACTGCACACACCACAACATAATAGCATTATCAGGTATCGATTCCATAACTCAAAATTGTTTAGTTAGTACAATAACGACGGTGTACTTAAATTAGTTCTTCATATGGCCTAATATTATCTAAATCACAAAGCAAACATTTCAATCACTGTGAAATCAAAGTCAATAATTCGACCACGCAGCTAAACCGCTGACGTGAGTTGAGCAAATTTATAAAATTAAATTTATAGGCCTAAAACATAGGCCTATAAACTTAATTTTGGAAATTTGCTCAACTCACGTCAGCGGTTCAGCTGCGTGGTCGAATTATTTTGTTATGTGTTCAGTTTGTATTAATTGGGCCTGATAAAGGAAGTATTTTTCTAAAACAATCATGGTAACTGTGTACATTGATATGAGCTGAAACAGCGTAAAAAGTGAGTTAAGAACATGTAATTTTCAAAAATTTCCTACCCTGGGGAGACACCCGCCTCCCGCCCCCGTAAAAGAGGGTCAGGCAGAGTCTGGAACCACCACTGTATATCAGCTCAGAAACACAACGGAATTGTTTTATGTGCAAAGTTCAGGAAAGTTTTACAAAGTATCATGGGCACCTATACCCCATCTAGCTCACAGGGAGAGAAAAATATTATTAACTATAGTCAGGTATTTTTCTTTTAAGAGAATTATTTAAAAGTCAGAATTACATAGAAATGGTTTAGCACTAGAATATGTTTTAAATGTTTTCTACTGTTTCATTTTACATATAATTATTTTATTTTGTACCACAGTTCAAGCATGAGCTGCTGGGTCACTACTTGGTGCGACCTCAAGACGCAGAATAGCTTTGTGTATTCATTGGCAGTGTATTCATATACAGATTCAATGCTGTGTGGGTTAATATTTCACCTGAACAGCCACACAGGTTTCCCAAATTTTAAAAGTTTTCCGGGAGAGGTCAACATATTCCCCGGACCCCTTTCCGAAGGAGGGGAAGGTACTCCTTAATCCCCATACTCCCATTCTAGAAAATATAATATGGGCGCCCTTCAAAGGTAAGAAACTATTCATCCATAAAAAATACTCATTTACTCCAACCAACATTGTTTTTTTTTAACATAAAAGTGTGAATACATATTTTTATTATACTATAAATTTTACAATTTCTGAAGTTACAAATTATAAATAATTTTTTCCTGTGAGAGATAAAAGTTATGCAACGTGCATAACTTAAAGTAATCAGTATAAATAAAAGAAGACCTGGCTGATTCATAATCAACAAACAGCCAAAACTATTATCAATGAATACTTAAATAAAGTATTCATTGCTATTATGGCTAAAGACTTAACACTTTCAGAGTACCTTCATACAACTATGTAGAGGTACACTAAGAAAGGATTTTGCAAAATATTAATTTTAATTGTTGAAAGTAGTCAAAATTGGGGGTTCACTCTCTTATAACAGACAAAAAAGCTGACTTGAATCCAAAGCTTACTGTACCGGTAGCAAAACAATTCTAGGTGTGGCTAACTTAGCAAATTTAAAATCAGTTTATTATTTTCATAACCAACAACTTTTAAGTATGGTTAGTAAAATAAAAACAAACTCAATGAAGAAAACTTACTGTATTAGGCCTATAATTCCAATATCTGCTCTACATATTATAAATAAAACATCTAGTTTCAATCAAAAGCTTAAAGCAATTTTAGGTTAGGCCTATACTGAACTAACACACTTTCTTGAAAGCATTAACATTTATTACCATAACGACCAACTTGGCAAATTTAGACTCAGGAAATTATTCTTCACAATTAACAGTTTGTTTTAGCAAACACAAACAACAAATAAAAGGCTTACTGAATTCAAACACCTATCACTATTAAAATTGTGCTATTCTTTACCTGATCAGTTTAAAGTACTGCTTTAGCGAATCACATTTTGGTCATATTTTATAACATCGATAATTGCCACTATTCTATATAAAAATAAGAAATCTCTGACCTAATCAATGGGCATTCCCGTGAAAATATCATAGTATACGATAATCTGTTTGCATTTGCTTCGCCGCTTGTGTTGGTGAGCGAAGCGAGTAGGGGTTGAAGTTCTCTAGTTTGTTACAGGCCTAATAGATGTTCAAAATGTCTTTAATTTGTAGCTTCGGTTATGTGAATTTGTTTTTCGTATATCAGAGGGGGCAGCAGTGATGTAGGCTACTCTAAAATACGGTATTGACAAATTTATTAACAGTTAACAATTTCAATGTAGGTAGCAGCATCTTCTGGGTTATTGTAAAATGACGATAAATAGTTTCAAATTAAAAAAAAAACAAGTGGCAGCACCTTACGGATACAATTTAGTTAATAATTTGATTGTAGGTTGTTACTAATTGCATCTCCAGACTACTGTAAAATGTCAATAAATAGTTTCTAATTTTAACTTACCAGGTGGCAGCACCTTACGGATAGAAAGATTTGTTCACAAAGATGAAATTATTGGTCAATTTAATGCAGATTTATTATTCTGTTTTGGAGTGATTTTCAACAGTGAGGCTGGGCAAATTTATTGTTTGCTATTTGTATTTGCAAAATCAGCTGTCGAATTTCCCTCTGTGAAACGGCACTGTTTTTTTTTTTTTTGAAATTTTTGTCCCTACTCACTGTTAAAAATATTGGTACTTCCAAACAGAATAATAAATCTTCAAGTTTACCTAAAAGCTTACAGAGTGCAGCACGTAACGGTACTTGTCTAAATCTATCTATTGAATTTCAGAAAGTTACCAGAAAGTTATTTAGAAAGTGAACTATCAGCGTATTCTAGTAGATAATATAACAACTACCTGCAAAATAATATATTATTTACAAGACTCCAGACTACGGCCAACATGATCTAACATTTGGTAGAAACAGTTATTGAATTTCCCTCAGTGAGGCGGTACAGTTTTTTTAAGAGAATCTTTAAAAATTTGTCCCACCTCTCTGTTAAAAATGACGTCGAAACGAAGATTCCAGATTGCGACCAACTTAATTGTAATATTTGGTTCAAATATTCAAATGCATCTCTAAAACAAGATATTGAAATTTCCTCAGTGAGGCGGTATTGTTTTTTTGTAAGAAACCTTGCTTGACTGTTAAAAATAATATATCTCCCTGCTGCTCCCTGTATGTTAAATTGAAAACTATGTGTTCTGATTTTGTTGCGGTCTGTTCTCTGTTAAGTGCTGCTACCTATGTCCATATTGGTATTACCATTGACTATATAACTATTACTAGACTTCCCAAGCCCATAGTAATAGTTGATGCCGGGAAAAACGACGGCACAGCAAGGGCACCTATCGGCAATAAACTGAAGCAAAACTATTGCGTAGCAGCTCGGGCAATTATTGTCGGCTCACTACGTTTCCTGTGGTTTACTATTTTTACACACAAGGTGTTTTTGCAGGCTGGTGTTCGCTGGTCTTGTCCTAGATCAAACTTTATTGTTTTGACTTGGTTAAATCGGAAAGTGCCTTTTTATACCTTTCTTCGTATATTCGTATACTTTCCTATACTTCAAAACGTCGGATTTGATTTTAAACTTTGCACACTTATCAAGGACTGATGACAGTGCAATATTAATTTTGTTTGGGGCAGTAAGGGAGCACTGAACATGGTCCCTAGAACAAGACGTGATTGTCACCCCCTTCAAAACGTCTGATTGATTTTAAACTTTGCACACTTATCAAGGACCTATGGCAATGCAATATTAATAATGTTGGGTGTAGTAAGTGAGCACTGATCATGGTCCCCAGAACACGACGTGATTTTCACCCCCTTCAAAACGTCTGATTGATTTTAAACTTTGCACACTTATCAAGGACCGATGACAATGCAATATTAATTTTGTTGGGTGTAGTAAGTGAACACTGATCATGGTCCCTAGAACACGACGTGATTTTCACCCCCTTAAAAACGTCTGATTGATTTTAAACTTTGCACACTTATCAAGGACCGATGACAATGCAATATTAATTTTGTTGGGTGTAGTTAGTGAGCACTGATCATGGTTCCTAGAACACGACGTGATTTTCACCCCTTCAAAACGTCTGATTGATTTTAAACTTTGCACACTTATCAAGGACCTATGGCAATGCAATATTAATAATGTTGGGTGTAGTAAGTGAGCACTGATCATGGTCCCCAGAACATGACGTGATTTTCACCCCCTTTAAAACGTCGGATTGATTTGAAACTTTGCACACTTATCAAGGACCGATGACAATGTAATATAAATTTTGTTGAGTGTAGTAAGTGAGCACTGATCATGGTCCCATGAACACGTTTTCGGCAGTCATTAAAAATTTTATATGCAGGGTGATTCACGACGATATGCAGAAACTTCGGGAGCTCATTCATTTTGTTGGGTGTAGTAAGTGAGCACTGATCATGGTCCCCAGACTAACTGTGACCAACCAAACAGATGCAACGATAGAGTATTCATAAGCGTATGTAACAAAGAAGGAAAAAATGGGATATTAATTTTTAAAATATGCCTTCAGCGTTGGTTAGTGTTTTTATAAGAGAAAAGGCTATCATCTTAATAATAGTAGGGCTACTCTAAGTTACGACTAGTTTTTCCCAAAATATATTAAATCAATAGTAGGTCTACTGTCTATACCATTGGATGGCCAAAGAAGTATAACTTCCACCGTCTGGTCCGACGCAGACCCAAATTGTTTTTGTTAATGGTATTGAAGTATCACTGGAGCAGATAATTATAGTTTCTGGGACATTTTAAATCCTAGGGTTTAAAAGTTTGCATGGAGATAAATGAAATGTTAAATATTTATAATCTATGTAAATATATATAAGTCAAATACCACTCACTGACTCACTCATCACGTTTTCTCAAAAACTACTGAACGGATTGCAATGAAATTTGGTATGCAGCTTCCTCTAGGGCCGTAGTTGCTCACTAAGAAAGGTTTTTAAAAATTTGAATTTTTAGGGGGTGGTGGGAGGGTAAAAAATACAACAAATTTCCATAAGAAATTTTTAGATGGGCTAGAAACTTGAAATTTGGTATCTAGCTTTCTCTAGGGCTGTAGTTGCTCACTAAGAAAGGTTTTAAAAAAATTCGAAATTTTAGGGGGTGTTTGGGAGGGTAAAAAATACAAAAAAATTTCAATAAGAAATTTATAGATGAGCTAGAAACTTGAAATTTGTATTGCCGTAGTTGCTCACTAAGAAAGGTTTTTAAAAAATTCGTCATTTTAGGGGTGTTTGGAGGGTGTTGAAATTTCAAAGCCATATTAAAGATATTTCTATATGAGCTAGAAACTTGAAATTTGGAATGTAGCTTCCTCTAGGGCCGTAGGTGCTCGCTAAGTAAGGGTTAAAAAAATTCGAAATTTTTAGGGGGTTGGGGGGGTCAAAGTTACTAAAAATGCCTGTAAGAACGAATTGGAATGAAATTTGGTATGTAGCTTCCTCTAAGGCCATAGGTGCTCGCAACATTGCCAATTTAATTAAGTGAAAGTCAAACTTAGTAAAAATTTTCATGTTAGATATTAGTTTACAGGAATACAATTTTCAGTGCTTTCCTAAATAACGCAGTCTTTTTTTCATGACCACAGTAGGATACGCTCTGAGACGGGCTCGCTTCGCTCAGCCCGCTCAAGTCAAAAATTATAAAAAATAATTTTCCATAACTAATTGTAAAATCGACTAAGTCTTTAAGACAGGCTTAATCGGTGTTAGACAAGCTTAGAAAGCAAGGTCCAAGGCGACTCGTTCAAGGCCAGATGTAGAATTGTCGGTGCAAGTTCATAAGAACAATGGAAAAATTAAATATTCAAATTTAGTTGATATTTTTATATTTTTGTATAAAGCAAAGTAAATGGATTAATTTATATAAGTAAAGTTTTTTGATAAAATGAAAGGTGTTAAAAATATGCGTAAAACTAAAGTAACACAAAAAACCAAAATTGGTAATTTTGAAATTTGGAAAAAAGTAAAAAGTGTAAAGTATAGATAATTAACGTCATTAAAGGTTAATAGAAACAGATTTTGGTAAATTTTGAATTTTGCAGCATAGCTATCAATTTAAAAGTAAATTAATTAATAAAAGTTAAATTTAAATGAATTAAGGTAAATGGCCATGAAATATGATAACTGCTAATTAAAAATAAAATATGTAAGGTTAATAGCTCACGGGCGTTAACGTATTTTAGTAAATATAGAAAGTATAGGCCTAAAAAGGCCTAAACTCAATTTACATTAACGGCAATTGCTAATATAAGGTAACCGGCAATGTAAAGGCTCCAGAGAGATAGATATAGGAAAAAAAATAAATTCATTATAGTTAATGTACAGAAAATGAGAATTTTCGGAAAACCAAAAGTGTTAGAACTCAGGAACCAAAAGGGATAAAAACATGGGAAAAACAGTAAAACAATCGTCGGGTTTACAGGGAACAGTAACAGTAATAAAAAGTGCCGGAAAACCGAAATCGCGGAAAAGCGCGGTACGGGAAAGTGCGGAAAACACGTAAGAGCGTAAATACCGAACCGAACGTCGTACAGTTTCAATTCAAGTTTGCAGATAATCCAGAAGTTGTCCAGAACAACAATCTGAAGAGATATCCAGAATCCAGTTACGGGATCGGGAGTAATAGGAAATCGGTGAAAAATAGAACAATTTTGACAAACCAAAAATGACATGAATATTTCGTCGGAAGGACAGGATTTAAGTTGAACCGACCACCGATAAGATGACTCCGCCCACCAGCCAATGCTGGTAACAACTTTCACTACAATTAAACATTACATAATGGAAAAATCGTCGTAATTAAAAGTTAATTAATTCAAAACTTATAAAACTAATTATCCTGATGGCAGCAAAAATAACTAAAAAATTCTCCTTCAAATATTAATGAAGTTATTCGCTTTTAAAGTAAAAGAAACAAAGGGGAATTATTTGAACTAAATGGCAAGAGTTTTTTCCCTCGAAAGGGAGAAGGTCAGAAGTTGCTGTTTAGATCGACAGTCTCGTCAGGAACTCCTAGGTAGACACCATGTTACTCGTTTATTAAAATTAAATTTTTTAAGTCGCATTACGAACTCCGAGGTAGACACCATGCTACTCGTTTATTAAAATTAAATTTTTTAAAAGTCTTAGATGAACTCCGAGGTAGACACCGTGTTACTCGTTTATTAAAATTAATTTTTTTTTAAAGTCTGAGAAGAACTCCGAGGTAGACACCATGTTACTCGTTTATTAATTTCAGTCTTCATGTTTGAGCTTCATGAGTCAGGACGCTGGGTACTTGTATGCAAAAAACATTATCCACGTTCTGTGAAGAATCGATGTATAGCTTGACGTAACCTGGAACACTAGAGACGGTTACAGCTTTCAGGACTACAGCCAGACGTATCCAAGCAAGGGTTAATTATCCGAACCCTGGAGGAAACCAGACGTTTCAACAAGACTGTCAGTGCAGGGACCGAGCGACTGTCAACGAGCCTAGGACATCTCTGAAGTGCGCATAACACCACCCAGGGATATATCTCATATGTCATCGGCGTAAGGGTTAGCAGTAACTCCAAATCCTGCCAGGAACTCCAAGGGGAACGCTGTGCAATCTTTTCAAGCATACATTTCATCGTTGACCCACTTAGTAATTTTGCTCATTTTAAATTATCAAAAACGTAAATAAGGTTATAAATATTAGAGTCATTTATCTATCTCTCACGGCAGTCTTCGTTATAGTTGTATATAAAAATTGTTAAAGTTAGTCATAATACTGAGGTATAAAATAAGGAATATAAATTTATTTTGTAATTATAAAAATTTGTTGATAAAAGTCTAATTGAATAATTATTCAAAATTGTGTATATAGTTTTGCTTGAATATAAATTAAAAACCCAGAAGCCAGTTGGCTCTGTTCAAAATATATAAATTCTTATTATTTATAATTATAGTAGTCCTGAACCAGCTAGTAATCGTAATCTGTGTGTATATATATATATATATATATGAATATAGGTAGCCAATATTGCTTGTTATAAAGAGGGTAAACAGTTCTCCAAATGGCACGACCCTGAAAAGAGTCGAGGTTCTCCAGAGATTAAAATTAAAATTAGAACCTTTTCAAATTTTAAGAAAATCTGTCCACAAGAGGGTGGGCAAATTTCTTGCGGCGACGATTGGAAAGGTGAGCTGAGCAGATAGTCGCGTAAAAGGTCGTTGGTGGTGGTAAGGCCGACGAGAGCGGTTCGTCGCAGCTCGGGTATTCAAGAAAAACTTAGAAAGAATACAATTACGTGAAAAAATTTGAAAATACCAACCACCACGGGCAACGCGGTACGGGTCAGTTAGTATATTATACAGGGTGGCTGTAAAGTAACTTGCACCCCCCTTTATCTTGGTTATTTGTTAAGATAGCTAAATGCGGTTTGCGGCAATATTCGTTACAGTGAGGGGCTGCTAAAGAAACATAATATTGTTCCATTTTGGTCGAAAGGGGGTTGGTGGAGGAGGGGTAACTCACAATTTTCAAATGAGACCAATAGTCATGTGATACATCACTGTAAAGGTCCTGTTGAAACAAGAATTAAAAAAAAATATATTTTTTAGGACAACCATAACAAAAATGGCGACCATTTTGTTTATAGTCAATGGTGGTAGTTGTGGGCAGAGCAGGCTCAAGGAAAAATCTTCACCCGGGCAAGGATCCTTCGAGTCGCTCCTCTTTCGGGGTCTGAACTAATAATTAATACCGGTATATATATTTGTGCTTTTGGGTTGATAATTAAATGTTTAAATTATCATCGTTGACATAGTCTAGTCCCATATGGATCGTACCTCATCTGTTATAAAGAACACTTAAACATAATTTATTCCAAAGACTAATAAATATTTTCTTTGCATGCAACAAATAACAAATTCAAGTGTCGCAACTGCATTGATAAACTTCCTGACAATTCCTGTCATTTACCGGCTCATGCATCTGCAGACAATCTTTTAATTGACAACCGATCTTTCAAAACTGGCAGTTTAATAAATCCAAATGATGAAACCTGCGCAATATAACCCACATAGTATTGTCTGTCCGTATTTAACAAAATTTTCGACAAACGCATTCATTCCATTGGAATTGTAAAAAAGATTAAATTCAAATCAAAACAGAAAATTTTTAAAAAGAATGAGAGATGGATGAAAGTTGGAACAGATTGTGAGAAGCACCGCAATTTCTTCATAGACCGGATTTTTATTCCTAAAATGGTTACAGGAAATTTCAAAGGAAACTAGACAGCCCGGAGACGAGGCCAAGAGTCCATTTTGGAGAAAAATTAAAAATTTAGAGCCTTGTATCAGATGTCAGCATCAGACGATGCGGCGGGTAAGGAACATATTTATATATATTTCAAATATGTTTTATAATTTATTTTTCATTATGAACTTATAAAATGTACCATCTTTTTTAAATAACATAGGTTTAACAAATTACAGGGGTCTTAATAACATAGTCCTTTTTACTGTAAAGCATTGTAAAGGTACGTACACACTTACAGTACGATTTTTTTAACCGTGCCCTCGGCTCAGCTAGCGCTCGGTGGGCTAGCGGTGTAACGGGGAGGGATTGTAAAGGCAGTTCCACAAACTTCGAATAAACAAAACTGATTGAATAATTATTCGAATAAAATTATTGAAATAAAAACTACTTGAATGAGTCATAGACTACTTGTATCTTGTTCGAGTATTCGAATAATAATACTGTGGTGTGGTTAAGGTAAATGCCAGACACCAAGTAGGCCTACTTCCCCCCCAGGCAGGAAGTTTTCCCCGGAATCTAACTCCAGACATCCGTACCGAGCAAACCGTAAGTCAAACGAAAAAATGTTTCAAATAAAATATTTAATTTGGACCTTTATCTAAAACTTTCTCGCGAACACTTTGTCTCTGACCAACAAACAAAAAACTTTCCAGCGGTGTGAAAATTTCATGTCATTATTAAAGTACATTGTTGTAATATTGATTTTTAAAACATGAAATAGGTTTTGTAATGCATTTTCTTTTACATCATACGAATCGTATGGTTCTTATCTGCGTATCCGTGAAAGTTTCATAATTTTACATCGCTGCTAAGTGTATTAAATGTCAGTGTTATTGAAGATCGGTTTTCGCTGTTTCACGCCGCTCGGCTCAGTTTTCGTGGAGAAAAATAGAGTAGACAAGAGCGATTTCTAACGTTATCATTCAGGTTAGTATAATTTGGCCGAGGGCACGGTTAAAAAAACGTACTGTACTCGCTGCGCGGCGCTCGCACCGCTCGTGCGCATTGGATTCGTCATATTTGTACGGGTCGCACGCGCGTGCGCAGAGATCCATCTCCTGTCGGTATTTTTAAAGAACACTTTGAATGTTCGCCGAACATATTTGGACGAGAGCGTGAAAGGTTTGTCGTTTTTACCATGCGTTTAATCAATATAGCCTACCGGTATTCATTGATTAAGTATGGATTGCTCGGAAGCAAATTAGATTAATAGAATCCTATATAGAAACGAATCCATTCTTTGGGATCATCTAAATAACTATCATTTTAACAAAAATATGAAATTAGATGCTTGACGAAAAATATCAGCGGAGTTGGATATATATGCAAATTACTGTACAAAAAAATCTTTGCTGTTTTCTTACAGACGGGAGAAAAGCAAATTGAAGAGTAGCATGGGAAGTTATGACTCAAATATATTAAAAATTGTTGCAAGATTGTTAACCTCAAAACTATGCCTTACAAATTAGCAAGGCCTATTCAGCAATTGAATATTTCACAATCAATTTCAGCCAACTTTTACTTTTTTCTGAGAAATTTAACTGCGAAATTGAGAAACTGAGAAATTTAATAAAACCTAACAAACTAAAAAAGAGTTCTAATAAATAAACGATGAAATAAAAATGACAATTCTTTACTTCTTGAAAATTACATTTACTTTCATTTAAAACAAACCGCACGAAAATCGGTTGCATAGATTTCCAGAAATAGGT
>JAGFPH010013426.1:0-26574 GCA_018207615.1 Philaenus spumarius
AAACTACCGTTTTTGTTAAAAATTCGCAAAATCACGAATTGCACTACTGATTTATTTTATTTATTTTAGTATGAAAACATTATCACAAAGGCCTAAAACTTTGCACACATATTCAGAAAAGTATGTAGTATACAAAAATTTAATTACAAAAATTGTCAAAAATTCAAAAAAATTCTGATTTTTGGTGGCGGATCGCCTTAAAAATGTGACTTTTGTCACGCACATCAAGTTGCTGCCACGTGAACCCGATACGCTACGACTTTTTCAGTTTTCCCGTACCCAAAAATGATCCCCACACTGTATTTTCAACATATTGACCCAAAAACTTGACCCAGGTTTTCCTGTACCCAAAAACATATACAAAGATACCCCGCACTATATTTTCAAAAAATTTAATGCGAGTCGGAGTAATTTTGACCCACTCACGCTAGATGCTCAAAAGCTTTTCAACTCCCCGCAATAAAATTACGAAGATTTTGGCACCGCCAGAAGTTTTTACGGCGTCTGTGAGTGCATATATTGAGTCGACAGACAGACACACAATAATTTTAGTAATATTGCAATACTTCTGTATTTTAATGCGAGCCGAAGTAAAAATACGATGTATTTATTTGGTACAGAAATATTTAAATTTTCCCAACTCTTTTGGGGTTGATTTTCTTGGACCTGTTGCGAATGTTGATACTTAGCAACAACAGTTTTCTCTTTTATTCGTAAAAAACATTGTATCTATAAAATCCCAATTTCTTAACTCAAAAAGTATTGGTTTTAAATTTTAGGATCTCTTTGAGTAAAATGTTTTGTTGCAATATTCGCAGTTGTAGTAGGTTCTCAAATTTCCCAACTTTTGGGTTTTCAAATTATTGGGGTTGACACCTCTCTAACCATGGCGACGACCCTTCTAGAACCCGTGGTTCTGGTACTGACCTACTAGTAGATGGAGCAACTCCATTCAACGTGCAATTGCAGCAACAGACAACGCTAGAATTGCAGAAAATTGTACTCAACCTGATTGTGTCGCTGCTAACAGATATACAGACCTGTTAAACATGTTTATACCATGAGCCGTTATGAAGCTCTCTTTGAGTTGATGTAACATCAGCGGTGATACTTGGTTGATACCATAGTAACCTGTGAATGTGTACTCTATCTCCCACTGTGCACTGCTTTTCTGGTTTGCCGTCTGCAAGTCGAGGTAATACTGAGTGTAATCCAAAATCTAAAATCAAATAAACAAATCCGGGCTTAATACGTTCACTGCTACGCAAATTTCTTATCTATTTTCCTATGCTAGAAGGTGGCCTTTTATTTTTTATACTTATAGTCTAAATGAGTAGAAATTAATTTCTTTTCTTTTTTTTAATTTATATACATAATAATCACTAATATTTTAAAGCGGAAGCACATAGGCTTAAAATTGGCGTGTGTATTGAAAATTCTCCCAATACGG
Source organism: Philaenus spumarius (assembly GCA_018207615.1). Classification (NCBI taxonomy): domain Eukaryota; kingdom Metazoa; phylum Arthropoda; class Insecta; order Hemiptera; family Aphrophoridae; genus Philaenus; species Philaenus spumarius. The sequence goes on from JAGFPH010013426.1 coordinate 1,451, forward strand.
GGGTTGCGTGCTAAGCACGCAATGCATTGTGTATTGAAAATTCTCTTAATACGGGGGTTGGCGAGCGAATCACGCAATGCATTGTATATTGAAAATACTCCCAACACGGGAGCATTGTGTATTGAAAATACTCCCAATACAGTTGGTGTGCAATGCACTTAGAGGATTTAATCCCGGGACTTTTACGGTCCCGTCGATCCCGTGATTTTCGGTATTGATAATTAGATTAAAACAAGAAATTAATAGATTTTCTCGTAATTTTACTTCTTATTTTCTTCGTGAACCAGTTTGTATAATGTACAATGTACAGTAACTATTTTTATTACAAAACTATTGTAATCCAATATAACTTGAATTAATTAAAAGCAAAAAATACGATCATTTCTGTCAAAACTTAGAACTGATGATGTCAAACTGCGAATGTTACTTTTTAATATTCATAAATTCTTATCAGCCAAGCCAACCCTCCGTAGCCGTGTCACCCTACACCGAAAAGACAGACTTGACCTTCAAACGATCTCGTTCGAGTCTACAGTGTTATAGTTTACTATAGTTTGGTGTTTAATAAAATTAGTTTTAAATAGTAGAGTAGCTGAGTAGCCTACTTAGAGTATTATTTTGTTTGTGCATTTTGGTATTATATAAGAAATTAAAATTACAGTAGATATTTAGTTTCGAAGTTTTTTTCATTAGTTTAAGTTAAAAAATATGTATCCTTTAACATATTTTTACTGTTTTTTTACGAAGTTTTACAGTGTTTACTTTACTTTCACTTAGTATATATGTAGCTTTTTTACCGCTTGTGTTCGTTCAGCATTTAAAATATATATTACTAAAGCTTGTTCTATAAATAAATAGCAATTTCATATGTTGTTTTTTCAATAAAACTCCTAGTTCCCAGAACGAGATTAGGCAAACCAATCTTATATGTGTATGTTATTTAAAAAATGTTATTAGGTAACCGTTGGTAAAACTTTGACGTCTTTGATATACCAGGAAAATTTAAATCTAATATACTGTTTAAATATCATGCAAAGCAAAAGTGAAAAGATACAAATATATGCTATAAAAACGCAAGTACATTATGTATGTGGGCTACTTGTATCAATTTTATGGAGGGTTTAATATACATAAACAAAATTTAAAGGAGTTTAATTACTAAAAAACCTAATTTGCGTAAGGTTATCAGAGACAAATTAATAAATCTGAATCCGAAATTCAGGGATTGAGAAAGTGGTCCGGGATTAAAACCTCTAAATGCACTGTGCGTCGGCCGCTTCTCATAGTGTTCAGTGTCAAGCTCACATGTGCGTCCTTAGCAGTGAACGTGTTAACTTATTTCGGATAGAACATTGGTCCTTCAGTGCGTACATTGCAATAGACTTCTTCCAAACACAGGCTTAATTTAGTAATAAAAAACTAACATGACATATTTGATAGGCTTACTCAATATTAATTTAACTGTTCAAATATTAATTCAAGTTAAAAGTGGGTGCCCCTTTAGCCAACCATAAAATGTATGATACAAATCATCATTTGATATGCTTTGAAAACTGGCAGGAAGCTTGTTGAATAATTTGATTCCTATAACAACATCCAAAGTCATTGGTTTATTAAATCTATTTATTCTAGCATATAACCAAATTTGGTATTATGATAATGTTTAAGGCCTTTAATTGACGATGTAAATTACTCTTTACATCCAGTAAAAATATATAAGTTAATAACAGTAAAAATACCAGTTTCAACATACAGAGTCTAGTAATGTTCTAATTTACCTAAATTTGTTAGTATTTTTAAAGCATTTTTAGTTTTTGGAACGAAGTTCTTTAACGCGGGTTGCGGTAGGAGTTAAAAAATAGAAAATGTAATGCGTAACGAAAAAAAGTGTTATTAATTGGTTGCTATGGCAATGAAAAATATAAAACACGAGTAACAAAAAGCGTTACCAAATTGGTTTCTATGACAATGAATGTTAATACACCATTGTGGTAGCCCACGGATTAGTAAAATTAATATTTATATTTATATTCCTAATGATGGGTGAATACCTTAAACTGCCGAAGTAGAAAGGTAAGACATTATCAAAATAAGGATTATTAGACGTTTAGTTACACAAAAAAAAAAAAAAAGAATGTAAATACATTCAAGAACCAAGTGTTTTGGTACATCAATTTAAATTAAGAGACAATCGGTTCCGTCCGGCGTAGTTCAGATATTGTCAAGCGCTGAAATTTTACGTTAGACCTAGAAAGTAATTTTAAGTCTAGGTCTAACCTAAAATTATTATATTATGTATGTTGCCGGGTAAAATAAATTAAACATACACGCAATAATTTTAGGTTAGGAATAGACTGATGAACCAACATCTTATGTTTATTGAATGTATTTACAATGAATGTACGTTTAACTGTGTTTACCATCTTAGCTTTGATGTTATAATTAATTCTACACCGTTATTATAATAACACTAAACGTATGGAAACAGTAAATATTTGTATAAAAAAACAATCTAATAATAAACGGCAATTGAAATATTAAAAGTATGTGTGTATGTTGCCGTTGAGGCTGGTAAAAGAATTGAAGAACCTATGCGTGATGAACTTCGTTCATGACGGGGGTCCCATGACCGCAAACATTTACTTTTTTTCTGAAGAATTTAAATTGGTTTGCATGCCTATTCCATTTCCCCAGATGAGAGGTACACATCTCAGACTACTTTCAAAGAAAACAAGATATAAAGTTTTTAAATATTTAAAAGTTACTTTTCTCTTAATAAATAAACCAATCTTCACAACTTCTTCTCAACATAATCTATATTATGTGTTATAACCAGGAGAGCATACTTTAAATGCTTATGCTAAGTAAAGTTAAAACTTTTTTTATAAGCAGTTGTTTACGTTTATTTTGTAGAGCGACTAAAGTTTAAAAACAAATTTCTTCAGTTAAATAATTTTCCACTTATCTCAAACTAGTTGTTTGTTTCGTTTAAAACACTACTTCCTACATTGGAAAAAATTTAAAATGTCTTATTGACTTGGAAACAAAGCTATGTCGTCTGCATAAATTGTTAAGGAACATGAAATATTTAAAATTAAATTAAAATCGAAAGTACTATCATGGATAACTTATGACTCTGTCTGTAATAAATAATATTATTACGAGGTAAAATGTATATGTACGGGATTGGATAAATCTCATGAACTACCCACTCAAACTACTGGAAAGTTGTGTTTCCAAATGTATGAGGTGGTTCAAACTTTGAATCTAAGGAAAAAGGTTCCTATAAACATTTGTCCTGTAATGCCTAGCTTACCAGATATTCTCTATTTTGTTTTTCTCAAAAATATTTTTTACCTCCGAACCCTTTGAACTAATACTACCTTATACTATAAAGGAATATTTTGAAAAACATAACCAACCTAATTCAATACTCGTTTCAAAACGGCGGATGATTTAAAACTAAAATAACAGAATGGATGAAAGAATTTACTTATTGTCTCTTTATATAATAGCCTACTAGGGGAAACCCCTGCATGCTCCGGATGCCAAACCCGTTGGAACCTTCTATACACATTATCATTTTATCTTTTCTTTATGATAAATGTGTAGGATTAATAATAATCCCAAAACTAAGATGGTAAATAGTGTTAAATGTTCAAATCAAATTATTTCGAATTATCGACATTCACATGAATTTCAAATTTACAATCTGGGTTTAAATGTACGCTCGAAAGTAACTCCACCTCTCCCCCGAACTCTCCATCTTGTTACATCAACATTTCTTACTCCGTTCTATTCAGTCCTTCTAAAAAATTCTCATAAAAAGCCCACTTCTGGATAACATTCTTTACCGCCGCAGCACGCACATCTTTGTAAAAAATTTGCGTTCCTTATTCGAAATAGACGATTCCCTTCTTCCACGATAGGAATTATTTCGAACTCGTTAAAACGAATCATCATTTATTATAACATCGATAATTCAATAATTAAAAATCGGTCCATTAGGAGAGGCTGGGCGATTAAAAATATTTTTTCGACAAAAATCTTGTACTATATATAGATAGACTAGCTGACCCGTACGGCGATGCCCGTGGTGGTTGGTATTTTCAGTCTTTTTAACGTAATTGTATTCTTTTTAAGTGTTCAGTCAGTGAGTGGTATTTGGCTTTTATATATATAGATCTTAATTAGTAAAAGCACTATTGTCATAATAATAAAAGATCTGAAATTATGATTTTAGTAACTTTGATCCCCCCCAAAACCCCCCTAAAATTTCGAATTTTTTCAAACCCTTTCTTAGTGAGCACCTATGGCCCTAGAGGAAGCTACATACCAAATTTCATTTCAATCCGTTCGGTAGTTTTTGAGAAATCGTAAATTCTCTTTTATGTATAGATTAGATACACAAGGACCTTAAATTTAAATAAGCAATGCTTTAACATCAATTAGGTTAAGGCCTGTTATTTTAGGCCTGGGATTCTAATAATGTCTTGACATTTATTTACATTAACTATTCTTAGTTTTGATTTTGGAATCTCTAGAATTTTGGAAACAAAATTTTGGATGTAAAATTTACAACACTGTTCGTATATTATACGGAATGATTTTTTTAAAACATTCCACCTGTATTAACTAAGACAGGGAAAGAGCAAAGCAGAAGCTGATTTCAAGACACCTTTATCTTTAAAGGAAACCACAGAGAAACTCTTTACAAATTCCTAAACCCCTTCCTGCCCCTTCTACCAGCCACATCTCAAACATGGGATTGATGTAATCAAAGCATATTATAACCTTTTTTTAAATTTTTGTTCTGACATTTGCCATCATTTGGGTATGAAGAATATAATATACGTCTGCCGTGCATATAATCAACCCTCGGTATCAAAGTGAAAGACTAAAATAAACGTAACAAGAAAACTAAAACCTAAAAGAATAGGCCAATGTCAATATCAGACATTCTTTGTGTATCTGTGCCTGGTGACAGTGTTTTCTCATTTAGTTTGTGTTGTTTTTAGTTTGCCCGATATCTCAGCTCTAGTATTCTAGTTCTGGGTTCCTCTGTATTCTTAACTCTAGTTATTTTTAGGTTAGACATCAAACATAGGCCTGGTCTTCTAGGTCTGCGGTTCACAACCTGGTGTTAGCGGAAAGAAAATGTGTAATGGTGGACATGTACATTGTATAGAGTTACAGTATAAACAGTTAAAAAATGGTAAAAGGTTGGGAATGAAGTGCAGTAGTTTTTCCAAGTTAACTCTTTCCACCTGTCTTCTAAGTTACATGAGAGTAATTTGCTACATTGTTTAACTTACTTATCTGACGGTTTTCAACAACTCGATAAAATAAATCTGGGCCTTCGGATAAGTTCAATTACAATCTTCAGAGCGTCGGAAAGACAGAAGCGATGATAAAAAAGATTGAGTTTGTGAGGTACTTTTTGAAAGTAATTGAATGAGAATGAGTTGAACCACTCTAATGAGTACTCGAAGATATTAAATCATAATTTGAAAGATACTTTACAAAAATTGATTAGAAATCCTTTCTCCGAAGAGAATTTTTAATCAGCACAGTTGGACTTTGCAAAAAAAAATTCTAATGACAACTCCTTGAAATCAGTTTTCAAAGAAAACCCTCTCATTAACTTTTGGTTGGACCTCAATTAATAATGAATACGAAATGACTAAAATGACAATTAAGGTTTTATTGCCTTTCCCATCAACAGAACTGGTAGAAAGAGCTTTTCGTCCTACAAATTTATAAAAAAAACTAGAGGAAACCCCCGTTAGAACCTTCTATACATATAATAATTATGTTATGTTTTCTTTATAATGAAGGTGTAGGATTAATAAGAACCCCAAAGCTAAGATCTTAAATAATGTTAAATGTCCAAATCAAATTATTTCGTATATTTTATAACAGCAGTTATATAAGGTTAAAAGAACCAGCAAGGCTCAGGTCTACACTTTAGTAAAACCCTAACCTAAAAGTTAGAAATACAAATAATTGCTTCAAATTTTGAAATCTGCTGTTAATAGAAATATTGGAGCAAACAGCTGTTTTATCTGTAATTTTTTTAGTTGGTTGATATGGTAATAAATCTAAATACATGTGTTGGTTCATCAGTTTAGTAGAACCTAAGATTTTTTCCGACTGAATTTACACACATTGAAATAAATGTTTTTATCAAAATGAATTATAGCTATGTTAGTCAGGGATGGTGTAGCTTTTTATTAGTATAACTATTTTTCAATCGGTTCAGTAGTTCCCTACATGCAAACAAACAAATTTTACCTTTTTATAATGTTAGTAAAGATAAATACAGAAACTAGTTGGGTGTTATCCCAGGCATAAAAATATACAAAGTAAGGTTAGGCGATGATAGCCACTCCGATTTTTCGCCTTATTAAAAAAAACAAACAAAAGAGGTAAGGACGCTAATATAAACTGCAGTGAAGTAAAAGAAGCGACGAACGTGTTATCAATTTAAAGTATTTTTTCTTTTTAACTATTGTAAAACTAATGACTTTAAAAAAAAAAATTTATTAACAAAGTTGGCTAATTTCTGTTACATTTTATATTTGAATTAATGAAGTGTTCAAATGTAATCGCAAAATATAGTACTTATAATAGTTTTAAACTGTATTTATAGCTAAACCTATTACTTAAAAAGAATTGATTTCTAATTACATAAAAAGAAGTTGGTAAGAGGTACGCAAATGCAAACAGGTTGAGAACCGCTGCTCTTTATTTATGTGTTCTATTTAGTTTTACTTTCTCACTATACTATAGTGTAGAGAAAGTATAGTGATCGCAAAAAAAATCGATGTTGAGATTTTTGTGGAAATATCCGTTTTGGGACCCCCTGAGTCCAAAAAATTGGTTTTTACAAAATGTCTGTCTGTATGTATGTCTGTATGTATGTCTGCATGTCTGTATGTATACAAAGCTAGAGAGAAAACTATTCGATCGATTTCAACCAAATTTGCACCAGACATGTCAATTAGGCCTGTATAGATGCACGAAAAAGGGTTTTGAAAATTTTTGAAAAACAACCCCCTTTCCCTTTTTGGCCAAAAAACCTCAAAAAATCAGTTATCATTTTTTTATAAAAAAACGGCTCTAACGATTTTGATAAAATTTAGCTTATTTGTAGCCTTTAATGTGCCCTACCATATTCAAAAAACCGCATCTTTCTAAAAATTCTCGTTTAGCTAATAATAATAATAATAATAGATTTTTGGGGGTTTCTTGGCGAAATGGCGAAAACTATCCGATCGATTTCAAACAAATTTGCACCAGACATGTCAAGTAAAATTATATAGATGCACAAAAAACAGTTTTGAAAATTTTTGAAAAACAACCCCCTTTTTTGCAAAAACCCCCAAAAATCAGTTATTATTTTTTTATAAAAAAAACGCTCTAACGATTTTGATAAAATTTGGCTTATTTGTAGCCTTTAATGTACCCTACCATATGCAAAAAACCGCATCTGTCTAAAAATTCTCGTTTAGCTAAAAATAATAATAATAACTGATTTTTGGGGGTTTTTTAGCAAAATGGCGAAAACTATTCGATCGATTTGAAACAAATTTGCACCAGACATTTCAAGTAGGCCTTTTGAGATGCACGAAAAATGGTTTTGAAAATTTTGAAAAACAACCCCCTTTTTGGCCAAAAAACCTCCAAAAAATCAGTTATTATTTTTTTATAAAAAAACGGCTCTAACGATTTTGATAAAATTTTGCTTATTTGTAGCCTTTAATATGTCCTACCATATGCAAAAAAACGCATCTTTCTAAAAATTCTCGTTTAGCTAATAATAATAATAATAACTGATTTTTGGGGGTTTTATGGTCATAAAGGGGGTTGTTTTTCAAAATTTTTCAAAGCAATTTTTCGAGCATCTATAAAGACCTAATTGACGTGTTTGGTGCAAATTTGTTCGAAATCGATGGAACAGTTTTCTCTCTAGATAATAATAATAATATTTATTAGATATTCTCCAACTTTAATAAAAAATCACCTCTCCTACCCCACCCTACAAGTCTCAGTGAATCTGTTTAATAATTTAAATATGTTTGTGAGAAAGTATGTGCCAGTTCCTGGTACCGTTTATTTGTATGTGTTTTACTTTTTCTCTTGTTGACAAGGGTTGTTTATCCTCTCGAAACGACGTGTATAATTTTTTTTGTATACACATTATGGAAAATGTCCGAACAAAGAATTGTAATAATATGATCAATTCATCATTAGAAACTAATTTTAAATCCAGAGATAACTTGTTATTCATCAAATTAAATCAGTTTAAAACCATAGTCTTTGTGGTAAGACAATAAAATCTACTCATTCATTCGTTCACTTCACGGAAAAGTGATTTTATAAAAGAATTTTAGATTCGGTATTTTTACACCTATTTAACAATTTTAAAATTATTTTCGAAAAACGGTACATGATTTATCTAATTCACTGAATTTGTTCATAGCATACGGATTCAATAGTTTCAATTACATAACCACATAATGGGTTTAACGTAGACAAATGTTCCTTGTTATGACGAAGGCTGGATCGACTATTGTCTCCTATTGGAAGCATTGTCTTCGCAGAGATGTCTTGCGGGTTAATTAAGATTATGTGGATTGGTAAAACGTAATAGAATTTACTTTTGCAATGAATCGGATGAACTGCGAGCTACGTCCTACCGCCGCCGATGTCCTGTAAGTTTTACCAATATTAAATTAGTGACAACGCGTTATGAAGTCATATACTCGATGTAAACATCGCTTACATCTATTCTATATCCATACTAATATTATAAATAGGTAAAATTTGTTTGTTTGTATGTTTTTTGTAGGGGGAACTACTGAACCGATTAAAAAAATAGTTTTACTAATAAAAAGCCTACACTAACTCTGAGCAACATAGGCTATAACGTATTTTGATAAAAACATTTGTTGTTTCAATATTTGTAAATTTAGTTAGAAAATATTTTTACGTTAGCCCTAGACTGATGAACAAACACATACTTCTTGAATGTATTTACATTCATTGACATGGCAACCAATTGAATATAATAACAAATAAAACGGTTTGCTCTAATATTTCAATTTAACAGCTAATTTCAAACTTTGAAGCAATTATTTGTATTTCCAACTGTTAGGTTGAGTTTTTAATTAAAGTGTAGGCCTGAGCCTTGCTGGTTCTTTTACCTTTAGTATAACTACTGTTATAAAATATACGAAATAATTTGATTTGAACATTTAACATTATTTACCATCTTAGCTTTGGGGTTGAACACCTTTATTATAAAGAAAACATAAAATGATTATGTGTATAGAATGTTTCAACGGGGTTGGCTTGCGGAGCCCGCAGGGTTTTCTCCTAGTAAATTATAAATTGGTGGTGGGGTCCAGTTAAAGGATACGACGGCTCCCAAACACAGTTCTACCACACACCGCCAGAATGAAAACATAAATTTCATACCTTAACACAAAGTTTCGGATCAGCTATAATTTCTCTTTACTTCTACAAGGTTCCTAAGGTCAGCGAAGTTTGTTTCGTATTATTATCATTGATCCCCCAAAAGAAGTAAAAATATACGAGTCTTTCTTTTGCTCCATCTTGCTGTTACAGACAACAGCTTGCTGTTGAAGTCGCTTTTATTTCATGACAATATCTCCAGTAGTATGTTAAATGTCTACGAAGTACTAACAAAGTAGCCTACTTTTATAAAATACTATAAATGATTTTTAAATAAAATTTATTTACGATAGTATTTTTGTATATGCCAATTGAGCCTAGTAACACTAGTAGCCTAGTAGATGTACAATATATGAGAAACATATTTTTTCACAAAATTTCTGCTTAAAAAAAATTTCTTGAAACGTATATGAGTACCTATATACCGATGTTTTTCGTCAACATTTTAGCTGCAGTATTTTCCGAAATTAGGTGTGGACGTTCGTACGTTTTTCCAATTATCTTGAAATCTACAAATCACAAAATTCTTAGAAAATAGAATTGTTATCCTCTAATATAAGCGGCTTTGTCCTGACTGAATGGCCAACTGAATCAACGTAGAGCAAAAACTATTTAACATACAAATATGAAAATTTAAAAGTATATTCTTATAATGTCATAGACGCATTCTAAGGAAGCCCCTAAAATTTCGATTTTTTTTCTAAACCTTTCTTAGCGAGCACCTAAGGCCCTAGAGGAAGCTACATACCAAATTTCATTCCAATCCGTTCGGTGGTTTTTTTAGTAACTTTGACCCCCCCCCTCCCCTATAATTTCGAATATTTTGAAAACCTTTCTTAGCGAGCACCTACCGCCCTAAAGGAAACTACATCAATTTTATTCCAATCCGTACGGTAGTTTTTGAGATTTCTTGATGAGTGAGTCAGTGAGTGGTATTTGGATTATATATTATATATAGATGAACATTCGGAGGTTCATTGTATCAGATAAAACAGCTGTTCGGATCGAAAGCTCAGCAACACATGTTTGTTTACATTCATTACCACAGCAGCCAACGTTACACATTTATAATCAGTTTATTATTTTTGACAACCAACAGCTTTTTTAGGTTATATTAACAAACTAAAAGCAAACACAAACGAAACTCAACTAAACATGATTACTGTATTATAATTCCAATAAAACATCGGTTGTTACAATTATAAATAAAATAAATTATTTATATTATAAACTTAACGTACGTAATTTTATTTTAGGCCTACAATGAACCAAAACACGTTTATTTGCAACCAATTTAGCAAATTTAGAATTCTTCACAACTAACAGTTTTTTTTAGATTAGATAAAAGCAAACAAAACGCTTACTATTATAAGTAAAACATTTGGTGTTACATATTATTACATTGTTTCCTTTAATTGGTAATACCAATATTTATTCGAAATGTTGATTATTAAAATATTAATGGTGAAATATCATGCCGCAATTCGAATTATTGGGAATGGCCGTGTCTTTTTCGATGTCAAGTCTGTCTTACATTAGCTGTGCATAGTTCACCGCTCAATCGTAATTTCAGTGAAAATACCATAGTATACAATAATATATTTGTATTAGCCGGGTAGATGCCGGGGCTGATCCTCTAGTAGTCAAATAATGCTCTTAGAAACGTTCCTTCAAGTGACAGTATCGCTAGATATATATTTTTGTGATTCATACATTTTTAGAAACATATCTTGATCTTATGAAAATGATTTGTCAACACACTTATGCAGCATAAGCACCGCAGTACGTTCAAATAGTTTCCTGTTTCTCTTTCTCGATTCTATTTCTGCATTCATATAATAAATAACCTCGGACTGTTTTATTTCAATATTTATGCACTACGTTTTCATTTCACCCAATTTTAGAAATAAATTCACTTTAGTAGGAACGTGTAAATAACAAAAGGAGTTTATTGTGAATTCACATTAACGGAGCCATACAAAATGATCGTTCAAAATTCACCTTAAGTGAATTAAATTTCTCCAAATTAATATAAACATTCCACATTATTATTAAATAGCACTGGGCCTACATCCGTTTCCTCTAGAATTTGTAAACTTTATATTAAACAATTAAATTTTATAGTTAGTATTTACGAGTAAGCACATGTGAAAAAGGCAGATTAATTAAATATACATAATTTAAAAAATAATATTTTAAAAACAACAGACTTTATCTAGGCCTACACACAGTAACTATGCTGAGGGGGATTGTGAACTCGGTAAAAATGTGAACAATTTTATTGTAAGAATTGCTAACTGTAGGCCTAATTGTTAAAATGTGATATTTTCTTAATATAAATTTTTTTTCCAAGAAACACATTTATTCTTCTATTCCCGATATTCTGCTATTCGGGGTGGAGACAAATCAAAGATTATAAAAATTGGTTCAGCCGTTCTTGAGTTGCAAGTGGTGTAACAAACCCGACTTTGTTTTATATATATAGATTGCAGATGATGGGTGAAATCAGCTGTTGTATTGTATTGTTACTCACGTACGTACGAACACTTGCTTTTATATGAGTTGATTATTAATGGAGTATAACAGAACGTATAAATAAACCTAGTATTCCAATGCTAAGGTTACCTGTCCTGTATCGATGTCTATCTTGTAAAGTCTAAGACCGGGGTTGTTGATTCCACTGGACGTGCGTTTGGGCGTCACCGATGGTGCGAGGAATATGGAAGACACTGGTTTACCTGGAATTGTGAAAACAAAGTATTTATTTAAATACTTAACAGTTTCTAATTTTTGTCCACATTCTTGTTATTAGATTTTTATGGTAGATATTTGTTGTTTAGAAGATTTGCACGCTAGGAATTGATAACCGGATGGAATGGTAATTCGGACGTTATGATCTGATATGGACCAGTACCTCTGGACAAAATTATAGGTAGATTTATACTGGCGCGAAACTGAAATAAAATTAGAAAAAACTGTCACTGATCCACGGATATTTTAATTTGGTCTGTTTTAAAAAGAACTGAAAGTAATTATTTCTTATGACTCATTCAGTAGGCTCATTGCACGGTAGTAAAATTTTAGTGTATTTGTGTATGAGTTTATGTATATAGGATATACTTTGAATTTTGTATTATTTATTTATCATCTTATGTTATTTAGCAAAGGTTTCTGGATTTTTTACGTAGTCATTCATGACTTTATTTATTACAATAAAAGGATTACTGTAAATAAATTGATATAACAAGTAAACGCTAAAAACCACTTCATCCGCCAGTTATTACTCATAACTCCCGAACGAACGAGAAATTTAAAAAAGATACTGACTACGAACAATATTTGACCTCTTAGAAGCAAATAATAGAAATGCAATTGCTTTTAACTTTCTTATAACTTAGAAAGTGTACCAAGCTTCAGGTCTCGCTGCATAGCAAGTGTATGCATTAGTGTGTGTATAAGGGTAGTTGTCCCATTTCACATCTTAGACTCAAGCAATCAAAATGCTCATTTGTATTCTTCTATATTACCTAAGAATAATATATAACAAATTTCAGGTCTCTAATTTTTAGGAAGTTAGGGGAATTTTTATTTTACAGGTGTAGTTGCACCATTTTAAACCCTTAGACGGAAGTGACAGAAATTCATTGGGTTTACTTTTTATATGTAACATTTTTGAAAGAATGTACCAAATTTCAGCTCTCTAGCGTCAAGAGATGTAAAATAACGAATTTATTGTTTTGGGAGTTGGTATCCACTTTTATACCTCAAATGAAAATACTCAAAATTCGAGAGCTCTATTTTTTATTGAAGAAACTATGATGCAAAATTTCAGCTTTCTATTCCCATAGAAATTTAAGTTGTGCTTTTTATGAAGTTGCCCCATTTTAACCCCTTTAAACCACATTTACGGCGTCAGTTTTCTCATGTACTAATTAATCACTATGCCAAAATTGTAAACTATGCGTCAAGAGGTCTAGGCATGCATTACGAACACACATACAAATTTTATCATACATACCCACAGCCTTTTCTTCTATGTATTTATAGATTTTTTAAATTTATATAATAGGTGCTAAACTCGGTGTTTAACTAACTATTTAATTCATTTTGGTAAACGATTAATATACTCTGCATTATTAGGAATATGTGGTCAACCACTAAAACTGACTGACGTATCAAAAAACCCAACCCCTAATACCCTCAAGCCTAAAATTTAACCCACATGATTAGAGGTGAATACAAACCTTCCAAATAAAAACAAAACAACTACTAGCTGACCCGTGGGAAGCATTCGCATTCTAACTTACTTAAATCCCACTTAATTAAAGTACACACCGTATATTTATTATAGTATAGCGTGTATACTATACGATAATAAATATACAATTAATTTAAAATAGCAATGTAGTGGTGTAATGGCAGCTTTCAAAGGATAAGGTCTAATACTGTAGATTTTATTCAATCTATGGGATTTTATTCAAGAACATGGAAAAAGTAAACTTTCGGGAAACGGAGTTCAAAGTTTCAACACTCTATAATCGCAAATTGCACTACATTATTATTATTTTTTTTTTTTTTTTTAATATGAAAAAAAATCATCACAAAGTGCTAAAAATTTGTATACATACTCAGAAAAGTACGTAGAATACAAAAATATTTTCAAAAATTCCCAAAACGATGATCGCCTAAGAAATCATCCCTATACAACTGAAAACATTTACATTTTCTAACAAACTAGGCTACCTCAGAACAAACTCAATAAAATTACAAAAAGCCCTGTTAACATTTAAATAGGATCAAATTGATTTTAGTTAGCTCATCGTTCAGTGTGGAATTAAAGCAAGAGTATTTGTGTAATGAGCTTACAAATAACTAATGTTAATGGAATAGTTCTATTTCCATGTTATTACCATACAAAGTAAGGGAATTAATTTTAATCAGATACATCTGACGCAAATTATGAAATACTAAAACAGTATAACAATACTGCATAATAATAACACAGATTCGGCGTAGGAATACGTTCAATACCTTACTTCTGAGTAGTTAAATGTATTAGTTATGCGAATCTGTATCCAAGTATATCATCTCACAAGTCAAGCTTGATATATAATTATAACAACAATATTGAAGTTATGATTATTTGGAGCAAAATATGCCACGAAAACTTTTTAAATTCGTTCAATATAGTTGCTGAAGTATTGAAAGTAATATATGTTTGCCTTAATTATTTATGTTCAATACATTACTGGACGAATCAAAACAAAAATTTATACATGCACTGTATTCCTTGTTGTGAAAAGAAATTCCTTCTAGCCATATTTGTTTTTTAATCGTTATATTTTTGTTACCATGTAGCATGAACAGAGAGGGTGGAGGTATTTCTATAATTATTATAAAATAATATCTACCTGTTCTCCTCCATTTCATCAATATACTCCATATATTCGTATGAAATAGATTTCAAAAAATTTCGCTTGGGATTTCAATTATTTTTGTTAGCTTATGCCCAGACACCCGGTGGGGGGGACGTTCTCCTTTCGCTGATTTCGACACTCACATAGGATTAACTGGTTCAAAAGGATTAATGTTGTATCTAGTAAACTGGCCGCATAAAGAGCTGATGATATGGTCTTCGTCACCACCGTCTCAAAGCGTAACCGCGGCAGTACTATTCAGATAACCTACCTACAGTACTGCCGTCGAGACGACAAGCCATCGACTTCCTAGTAAGACACTGAATGGGCTTTGAGGTAAGGTAATGCCATTTGGAGTCGACCGACCCTAACTGTAAATTTCCCTCTGTTCTCTGCCATATGGGTCTGTGGTTGTGTCAGATGGATCAACTAAGCTACCATTCTTCACCCGATCCATTGGTCGGTCGCATGAATGGTAGATGTTGTACAAGGCTCCAGTGAGCCAAACACGGTATACTTCAGCCGACCACCACGAACATATGCTTCGTTATGTCTGAGTATGTCTGGTTGAGTTTTGTATAACCAAATCCTGAGAGGGCAAACCGGTAACGCTATGTTGACGATCTCGCTACCTCACAAACAGTCGGCCTTTCTGCAGAGGAATGTTGCACCGGCAACCGGTTCTGGTTTCGATTTCTGAAGAAAGGTAAATTGAATTGAAAGGTAAAGGTAAATTGAATTGAAAGGTTTAGGTAAATTGAATCATCAAGACTGTGGGTGTTGTTCATACATAGCCTCCACTGGCCACGTTCGCCGAAAGTCATTGTTCCTTGGATTCGTATATTTGAAATAGAATCGTCTTTTTGGATAATACATAAATTGTAAATCTTACTCTGATTACCGTGTTGACATTCTGACAACGCCCCTTATCATTCGTAGGCATAAATACCCCCGATACAAAGAATGTGACAAGCCTCTGTCTTTGTCACCGATTAAAATGGTGCCATAATGAAATATGATTTGCAGTTTGAGGCCGCATGCACAAGGCTACATAAAACATCTTGTCTAATGTGTAATTGAACCTATCCTAGTATCAGTTTACCCAAAAGAAATATTCATTATCAGTTTAAACTAAATGAAACGTGACAATTGGTTACCGGAATCATTATAGATGAGCCTGAAGGTGTCGGAATGTAAATGACCGAAAAATTGTCCAGTGATAATAGATGCGTACGTCTTCACTAGATCCAGGTACCTCGCGTTGTGTTCACTGGACATAGAAGGTCTTGGTGGTGACCCCTGGCGCTCATCAGCTCCGGGTGCCATGTGTCCCACGAGATACACCTGGAAAATATAGATTTGTATTGATACAGTCTTCACCATCTCAACCCTGTTAGACTTCTTAAGACTCTTCTCTCTTAGTCTCTATAAACGTCTATAGACCTAAACTCTGATTAGGATAACTGAAATTTCTTGCCTACGTCTACTAATACTCTATATTTTTAAAGGAAACCCGAACGAAATTAGAATTTCCTCATTCACGTACATCAGTACAACTACGGACTAATTTAATCAGGTTAAAATAGAAACAAAATTGCATCACTAAACAACAAACAATCAAAAATAAAATATTGAATGAAAAATTACTGAATGAGAGATAAATTTATATTCAAATTAAACATATTTTACTTATTCCCCTCGCATATTTTTTTAGAAAAAGAACAAACTGACTATGGGTCAAATTTTTATTGAAAACATTGGTGTATACATACACCCTACCATACCTGGATACATAATTTACACTCCCCTACCTTTACACATGCAAATATATCTACACCAATATACATAATTTATACACTCATACGTTTACACGTACATATACATTTACACCTACATACACAAGTAATATTCCCATACAATTACGCATACATTTATATCCATACCCACATATAACTGATATACAATACTCACTATCAAAAAATAAAATATGAAATATGACATCCATAGTTTAAACTAAGCCACCTAGTTAATTCTGCTTTTTTTTAACATTAATTAGAATGGAAAATTTTACATCCACTTCATTTACTGTTAAATAAATACGTATTTTTATCTTTAAAAATACAAAATGACGTCTAAATATAACACTAATCTGTTTGGAAAATTCTTTGCTTACACTTTTTCAATATCTTTGATGCGAGGTATTGGTACTTGAAAGTTGGGAACTATTTTTAGAAACATCATGGAACTAGATGCAAATTTAAGGGCTACGCTTTGTCTGAACTAGGTCACTCAACCATTTCTATACAAAACCGTCTGTCATACAAAAATGTGCCTCTTTAGTCAGCGGCCATTTAGTGGTTAAGTGAGTGTAACCAACCATGGTAAAGCTGGCCTATAATATTACATTGGTAAAGCGCCCGAGCGCGGAAAGAATATCGCTTGTACACACTTTAATTTTTACTAATGCCGGTTATATTTTTATTCTCCGCCAAGTGCGTACGTCATTTAAATTTGCAGAAAGTTCAAATGTACAGTTAGTAGGTAACAAAATTCACCCCGATGTTTTACTGCTATCAAATGGCAATTTACAATTTGTATCACCAATGAATTATAATTTAGATGTTCATGGACGATTTCCTACAAATTACAAAAGATTATCTTCAAAATTCGACGAAGATAAGTTATATTGAAGAGGACTGTATAGAACAGTTTCGTCCTGGTATTGCACAGTCTTAATCCGACACTGAATACATTGCCTGCTTCCTACTGTTAGGAGAAAGAGACATATTAGCGAAGAGTCAGGAAACAAGTCATGGAAAATCAGAGATAAAATTGTTTCATATCATTTAGCTCCCTATAATGCAAACATTAAGAGGTCTTAGTTTTGCTCCAGTTTACCACAACTCAAGCTGTTGAACAAGTTGTTTCATGATAACATTTTCAGTAGCATGTTAAAAGTCTACATACTACTTCTTTAAATACTAAAAAACAACTTATGTGTTTAAGATTTTTTTAAATATAATGATATTTATGATACAAATATTTAGTTCATATTTAAGTGAGCCTAGTTTGTTTTAGTGTCAATTTAAATTTAAAACTTATATTGTAGGATAAAGAGATGCTGCCGATTGTAGGAAGTGTGGTGGTGTAAGTTCAGTTAACTGGACTCACGGAACATTATCATTGATTTAATGGTGTATACAAATATTTCAAAAGACTTAAAAAAATAATATTAATAACAAAACACAATTAGTATATTCCAATATCCAACCCAAGTCATTGGTGTTAGAAAATCTTTGCTCTGAAGACCACTATCATTTAATCAGATTATAGCGGATGCTAGAACCACACGTGTAAACGATTATGTTACAATTCCCAGAAATTATCTGAGAACAGTTGACAAAAAGATGTCAAAAATAAGTCGTGGAGAATTTTAATTTACTCTTCACAAGGAAATGCAAACCTAAGGAAATGCATGGAAAAGGAAAATACTAAACAGAAGCTGTAGCACAAATTTTATAAAAATATAGACAAAATCTGAAATTTCTAACAAAACGTTTAGCC
Organism: Philaenus spumarius; assembly: GCA_018207615.1. NCBI lineage: Eukaryota > Metazoa > Arthropoda > Insecta > Hemiptera > Aphrophoridae > Philaenus > Philaenus spumarius. The sequence goes on from JAGFPH010013426.1 coordinate 19,912, forward strand.
AATTAGACCACGAGTTTTAAAAGGACGCGAAAACAAAGAGAGGGGAGATCAAGTCCAGAAATCAAGATAGAGGGTCTTACCTTTATAGCTCTTAAACTATCAAAATATAAAAACCTCTTTAACTTATAAGTGAGTTCGTTTTTCACCTTTAAATCACAAAAGTTAAATCTTGAATAAACTAATATCAGTCATCAAGATGAAATAATCAAATATCAAATTCAGAGAGCTTCCGGGATCAATGGATTAGTAGCGCCTAGTAAAAATGGAAATATTATTAAACCAAGTCAGTACAGTGTTAAATAAAATAAAACAGTGAAATATAAAATCAATTTAAATTGAGTGAAAAGGAAAATCTAAGAAAAACAAGTAGATTATAAATTTATGTTCATGTTAAAGACAGATCTCGAGGTTAAACCATTTATAGAAACGAAATCATATCCAGATAACAGAAATGAATAATAATATTTTATAGTCATAAACATAGTTAATTAATTATTAATATCAAAATTTAAAAGTAAAGTTTACAAAGTTTAAGACGAGTTGGTCGCGTTTCTTTTATATAGAATTTGCTGCAAAAAGGTTTAACAGAACCTTATTCATTGACAAATTTTTACGGCTTTTGAATAAAGTATCGTGTTTAGTTAATTAATTGTAAAATAAAATATTCACTATGTTTTGTTATTAACTAACTTTAATAAATAATAAGCTGTACATATTAAATTAAGAGAAGGCTGCATAGTAGTTAATTAGTACAGCCTTATTTAGCAACATTATAGATTAAATTTAATAATTATTAAATGATTAGCGTGTAGCTAGCTTAGAATATTCATTCTAACTTGTCATTAAGTAAAATTTACAGGAAGAATCAACTATAAAATTAAATGTTGAACAACTGTATATTAAATAATTTGTACAATTTCTCGATACAATTATTTTTATATCAAATTTAACCATTAAACGGCGCGTGGCGTCAAAAGGACAGCAGTGGTCATACATTTTGTTATTTCACTTAAAGTATCCTTCCTCACATCCTTCACATTCCAATGCTAGACTTTAGTTCAGTTTGTATTATTCTTTTTGAACTAGCAGTCGTGTGTTTACGACCTGCTGTGTATTTGGCGCCACGCGACCAGTTACGTATTTCTAAATGCGGTATTTTTAACGCTGGGCTACCACTTGTGTTGTAATTACGTTCGATGTACACATTATTTTCCTTATTAATGTTTTTAAATACTGTTTTTGTCCCTCGGTAACAAATGCATACATTATTTTCAATTAGTGTTTTATAATTTTATTAGTAAACCATCTGATTATTCTGAAACATTTGTAAATATTACTTATATAGTTTAAGCTACTTTATTTTCATTGAACAATTTTTATGGATTAGAAGGAACATTCGTACACATTATGTATAATTACAGTTTAATATTTTTGTTTGGTTACCGTATTGATTACGGAGAAACACTTGTAAATTATTTATGTGGTGTTCTGTATTTCAATTACATTTTTTTACGTATTTGCGGGAAGAAGCAAGGTTCTTAAGATATCTTGAGAGTGTTGTCTGCAAGTAAATACAATGTATTTTAAGTAATGCAAACTATTAGGAAATTAAATATTTGTTTGGTATTCATAAACCACTTATATTCTGTACCGTACTAAGTGCGGTCGTTTTGACGCCCCGCGACTACTTGTGCAACAATGTACTGCGCGCCTAGTTCAGAGGTAATAGTGTCAGGTAAATTCAATGAAAATAATAAATGCTTTATAATTTGGAAAAATAACACCTAGCTATCAAAATAATGCATTCATGTAAAATGTTTTACAATTAAGTATGCATTTTGTTCAAACTCATAAAACGTCTCTGAAATTATGTAAACAAAGTGGCTGAAATCACCTCTTATACCAAGCAAATATTTATTCAAATATGGAATGTGTTTCAGACCCCAAATTAAAACCTTTCATAGATTATCTTACAAGGTTAATGCACAAAAATTCACACCTTAACACATGTACTGTTTCCTCTCATTATTTAGAACTATATTCTGACGAAATGTTTCATATTATCAACACTAAAAAATTAACTTACGCCTAGAGCAAACAATATGCTTATTTTTTATTAAATCTATTTGTTCGGGGGCAACATGCTAAAATACTCGGGGTAAGGAAACGGGTGTAGGGCAGAAAGGCTGAAATTTATGCAATAGAGTGTATGCAATAGAGTGTATGTTAATAAAATGTAATGCAAATTGTAATGGAAAATAATTTCAAAACATGCCGCGATTCGGTCGGAAGGTGATAAAATCAGAGAAAATCAGGAGGATCCATGTATTTTATGAGGTAATGCCAGATTTGACATTTCATAAGGAAGAGGAAATATAGGTGAAGTTTACAAAATATATTGCGGCAGAGGTGCCAACTTATACGCAGGAAATTTTCCTAATATGTAATTATAATTAATAACGAAAATAAAATTTTCAAAATTTATTGTAATTAGTTAGAAACAGAAAATAAAACAATTTAAACTTAATTCACAACTTATTTAATTCGAGAAATATTAGACGTATCTTTTCAATGACATCGGACTGCGAGTGTAAACGTAAATAAACACGATTGTCGGACTCCGCTATAACTACAAATTAACACCACTTAATAAAATACAACTATAACAAAACAGAAACACACAATTTTCACTTTATAAAATTCTATAACACATAAATACTTAGTTTTTGCCATACTAACATTAAACTAGAAACTACGGATATTCGACATACATCTATATTCACGATTCGATACGTTGAATCAATCTGATGTGTATAACAGGGGCCCAAATATATTCGTTGCATCGATTTATTTTGAATCGATTAAAATTTAAAAATTTAAAAGTTCTTTAACCTACAGTCTCTAGTATGTTTCCACTTTGTAAATATAAAGGGTGTACATAAAGTCCCCCCTTAACTTTGTAACAAGTAAAAATAAATAAATGAGCTATTTTTCTATGAAAAAGGGAGATGAATTTTGGTGTAATCGACCATTTCACTTCTTACTCCAAAAGGGGGAGTTGAAAGGGTAATTCAAAAATCTTAAATACAAACCTCCATCAAGTGATACCTCACTTTTAAGGGCTTTTTAAATAAGGAAGAATGGCACAAATTAGAGGTCTCTATCTTAACCGTATCTAAAATGGAGGCCATTCAAAGTTGAAAACATCTTATTAACACAGATTTTTAATTAGATACGTTACTATACCTTTCATTGTTAATAAAGATAAAGACTTACCTTAATTCTAAATTTAGATTAAACGTTAAAAATTACATCCATTTACTTCTTTGCAAAATAAAGCCTTGACTCAAAGGAACGCCTTACATTACTTAACATCTGGATATGCAGCATTGAATAAACGCACTGTTTCGTGTAAATTCCTCCTTGCTTCCATGTATCTAGAAACTGCAAGTTTATTCGTTCCTTTTAAGCTTATTCCAATTTGTTTAAATATTTGTTTAGTACTAGATTTTTAATGACCCTCTGATTGTATTAAATAACATGCAGAGAACCATTATTCCTTAATTCTTTCAACTGGAACATGTGTTTGTAAGTAGTTAATATTGTGTTAACATAGTATTTAAAGTTTGACAAATAGATACCTCTAATTTGTGCCATTCTTCTTCATTTATCAAGCCCTTTAAAATGAGGCATCACTTGATGGGGGTTTGTATTTAAGATTTTTGAGTTTCCCTTTCAACCCCCCATTTTGGGGTAAGAGGAGAAATGGTCGGTTACACCAAATTTCATCTCCCTTTGTTATATAAAGATACCCAGAAGCTCGTTTATTTATTTCTACTCGTTCCAAAGTTAAGAAGGGGGTGGGACTTTATGGTCACCCGTTATATATCATTTGGTAACATTAGTTTTTTTGTATAACAGAATTCAAGCATTAAAAACAGCCTGAAGTTCTAACTTACAGTCTTTAGTTACAAACTTACTATTAGTGCGTGAAAGGTTTTATTTCTACAAATAGTGTTAAACTCACCGTCTCATTCAGTTTCAAGGATTTGCTAAGTATATCTTCCAACCACTTCCACTGTCCCCCAGGGTCGCCCCCCGCTTCGTCCCCTGTCCACAGGTTTGTATTTAACAAGATTAGACGGAGTCTCTTGAGTTTCTGTTCTATTGTATAGTATCCTCCTGCCGGTAAACATAAACACATATTAGCATACACGCAATCTACAAACCTTTCTGCAAACATAACCTTCAATACAAATAACAAACCTTCAATACGTAACAGGTAAAAAACATTGTTCTTTTATAACTGCAAACAGAAAACATATTAAATGCTTTAATTATAATTAAAACAAGATTTATTTACTTTGTTGTTTAGCCTTTCTACATGCAACATATCACATTCCAGCTTGAATACCAGTGCTTTACTATGGAACGGTATTAAATTTAGGTTTTCCTGATGAAAAAATATTAATTAAAATTCAATTTGAGTGTCACAATTCACCTCAGCGAACTTTAAAACTATGAAATTAATACTAATATCTGTAGATATCGATTGTTTTTACACATACACCCCTTCCCACCCCATCCAAGGGTGGTACTACAAAATATTGGTTTTCCGTATATAGTAAGTCGTGTACAAGGTTGGCCTGTACGTTTCAGCTATGCTGGAATAATAATAACTATCCATACATATTTCTTTTTTATTTGTGCAAACAGATTATTTGTACACTATGATATTTTCTCGGGAATGACGATAATTAGTACAGAGATGTTTTTTATTTTTATATAGAAGAGGGGAAATTTTGACCAAAATATGATACGGTAAAGTATTATTTCAAACTGGTTAAATAGCCACAATAAAAAATAAAATTGGCATAATTTTAACAGTGATATGTGTTTGAATTGCGATTTAGTAAGCCTTACTTTGTTGTGTTTTATAAAGTCGGTTGTGAAGAATGACGACCTGATTCTAAATTTGCCAATTTGGTTACAATGGTAATAAATATAAACGCTTTCAAGAAGCTTGTGTTCAGAATAGGCCTAACTTAAAATTGTGTTAAACTTATGATCCGAATCAGACGTTTTATTTTGTAATATGTAACAACAGATGTTTGAATTGTAATACTGTAAGCCTTAACTTTTATTTTTTGTTTGTTTTTATTTTGTAAATTATAACCTTACAAATTTAATTGTGAAGAATAATTAACCGATTCAAAATTTTTTAAGTTTGTTGCTATCGTAACGAATGTATAAGCATTCAAGAAACGTTTGTTGGTTCAGTATAGGCCTAACCTAAAATTTGGTTAAGTTTTTGATACGAATCAGCTGTGTGTAACAACAGTATGTAACAACAGGTGTTTGAATTACAATACGGTAAGCACTTGTAGTTATTTTTTTGTTTTTTATATGTTTGGGTTTGCTTTTATTTTGTTAACCTAACCTTAAAAATCTGTTATTTGCGAAGAAAAATTAATAGATTCCAAATTTGCTAAATAGATTGCTATTTTATTGAGTGTAAGTGCATTCAAGAACCGTGTGTTGGTTCAGTATAGGCATAACCTAAATTGTTTGATTCTAACGAGCGGTTTTATCAGACTTTATTAAGCGGTCTGTTACAATTTTGGAAGTGAACCATAGTCGGAATTTCCTCATTATTATGGTTTAAAATAAAAATTTAATACAAATTTTTCTTAGTTAGCGTCTATGAAACCGTTTTTTAAAATTCACATAGTTTTTCAACAGTTTTTGCTCAACGTTGATTCTATGTCAGTCATGTCAAAGCCACTTTTATAATTATAATACCTAGTGAAATACAAATAATATCACATATTATATTATTTCTCAAGGCCATATTTTTGTCGGTACGCCATAACTTCCTTAATACATCATCAAATTACATGAAAGAGGCATCATTTTAAAGCTTCCCTTAACCGCTACACCGGAAAAATATACAAAATACAATTATACGAAAAAATACAAAAAAAAAGAAATAAAGAATCCGAAAATAACATCAGTAAGATCAAGTAAGTTGTAGGTATATTTTCCAGGCGTTGGCAACACTGATGATAACAATACCAGCTGGACAGCTGCCGTTACGCCACTACATTGCTATTTTGAATTAATTGTAAGCGTGGTTATAAACAGCATTGTGGATACACCTATTTGTTGTTGTTTACCTTCTGCAAGTTGATAAGTTGTTTAAAAATATATAATACCAATAACAAAATTATTTCTCTTTAACATGGATCTAAATTAATAAAACACTGTTAGTAAGTTAGAATGCGAATGCTTCGCACTGGTCAGCTAGTTGTCTCCTTAAAATAAAATGATGCTGAAATAAAACGAACAATTATAATACTTGTTATATTACTAATTTTCTTAAGACATTAAAACAAGAAAACAAATAATAATTTACCTTGTCTATGCAAATAGACAAATACAAATATCTGAATCTAAATTATAACACACAAACTCATACACTATACAAAATGTACATACATAGACAGTTTGGAATTGATTAGTTCAGAAAAAAACCAGTAGACCTAATCTATATATATAAAAGCGAAATACCACTCTCTATCTCACTCACTCACTCATTGACTCACTCATCACGATTTCTCAAAAGCTACCGAACGGATTGAAATGAAATTTGGTATGTAGCTT
>JAGFPH010013427.1:351-13758 GCA_018207615.1 Philaenus spumarius
ACGCGCTCAAAGTAAAAGAATGAAAAAATTTAAAAAATCTAAAAAATCTTTCCCGCCCAAAAGGTGCTTGCAAAATTAAAAAAATGTTAACTTCTGGCAATTTTCCCAAAAGTTTCTCGTCGAGAGCTTTAATTCAAGTATAATATTGAGGGGGGTCCGATTACGGGAAGTGCCTAATAATTAATGTCAGTAAACAGTGAAACCGGCTAGCTTTAAGAACGTTGGGCGGAGCTTCCCTTCTCGGATGAATAGTGGCTAAATGGATGATTGGATCTTAAATCTGATGGAAATTCGTTGGTCTGAAATAAAATTTTCTACAACTTTTGTATTTAACATTTTTTGCTATCTCTTACCGTTTTCTTACTAAACGCGCTCAAAGTGGAAAAATGCAAAACATTTAAAAATTTAAAAAATCTTTCCCGCTCAAAAGGTGCTTCCAAAATTAAAAAATGTTAACGTCTGGCAATTTTCCCAAAAGTTTCTCGTCGAGAGCTTTAATTCAAGTATAAGGTTGAGGGGGGTCCGATTACGGGAAGTGCCTAATAATTAATGTCAATAAACCGTCTAGCTTTATATAAGTAGATAGTGTATTACAAGACCTACCTTGGGGAGGACCCACTGCAAATGTTCAAAAATCCCCCAAAAAATGAAATTGTTTTTTCTCTACTAAAATTTTATTTAGATCTTCCTGTATTAAAAAAACGTAACAACTTAATAAAAATATAGATATTTCATGGAGATAAAAATTTTTAAAGTTGAACATGCACATGCATTTTTGGTGAACCACTTCGGGGTTAGCCTTGTATAATCACAGATTATAGTACAAACTCTTATGCTGTGACGTTTCTTTATACTCTATGGTACATAATATAATAAAGTAGTACTTGTAATCAATAAAAATTTAAATGGTGAACTAGGACCATTTATTTTGCCTAAAATATAACAAATACAATTATTTTTAGAAAACGCGCGATTCCCGAAAGTAGAGAAAATGAAGAGTTAGTTTACTAAAAATGCTAAGGCTCAAAAAGTATTAGAGATACAGCAGTGAAATTTTGCATACTTGCTCTTTACACATACGGGCACAAAGTTATGCATGGGCTTTCCATTATCTAAAGTAGTTTTTATTATTTTAAATTTTTATTAAAAAAAATCAAGTTTACAAATTTGTAGCGATAAAATCTGAAGAAATAATTTAAAATAAATGCATAACTTTGTAGTCAGTATTATACTCTTTCAAATGACACTTCAATAATGGTTCTACTACTTATAGTTACAAAGCCTTAGCGTTTCTTGTGAAACCCTGCAAACCTACCCAAAAGGGAGGTTGGGGTATGGGGGATAGTTTACAGGTTGTCCAAAAATGGTTATTTTGTTTCAAGTAGACTAATTTGAGATAGTAAAAATTTTAATAGCTCAAAATAATATACAGTTAAAATTTAGAACTTTCAGTGGGTCCTCCTTTTATATTTGAAATTATTAAACCGCCTTAACCGGGCTTAGCCCCCCGAAATCATAGAGGGTCAGATATGTTAAAAAATTTGTCCTGTTATGCAACACAAGATATACACAAAGGTTTGTTAACTTATTTTAAGCCCCTAAAATAATGAGGGGGGGGGGGTTAAAGGGACTTTATGAACACTCTGTAGTGTATGTGTACGCACTCTAGTGGACGTATTTTAAATCCTATTTGGTCCAAATTTGGTACACACGTTGGTTGTCTACTTTGCACGGACGGGTTCGTTAGCCATAAAATCAAACAACTGGAAGCACGTTTTTTTGACGGGAAGTAACTATATTTCTGAACATTTTGATTCTTTACAAGACCTTATAGCTCGCTTGGTTCCCCTAAAATCAGTCAAAACTTAAAATACCATAAAGTACCCGGTTCAAATCCACCTAAGGGATTTTACAGTGTGGGCGTCTTCTGTTCCGAGGCTGTCGGCCGAATTTGTACGCTGCGAGCGAAGCGAATCAGTCCATAAGGTCCAAGCCGTAAGGTCCAGGAGCAAACTTGCTAAGCGAATTTTTCCTCTGCGAGTGGAACGAAGGAGTGAGTGAGTCAAAGCTTAGGTGAAACAAATGTATTTTTCGTACACACAGGCAGGATTCAGCCAGGGCTCTATAACAAGGGCTATACCATTTTGATCATTTACCGTGACCCAGTATCGATCGCCTATGACGTCACAATGCTGACACGCACTAGCTGGTAGTATATGAGTAATGTGCGCGCAGTCGTTAACTCACTGTTGTAACTCGATGGAAAGGCTTCAGTAAAATAAAATTTAGATATTCTTAATCTACATAAAGTACGGATTCTAACAGTATAAAAAAACTTTTATTTTCACACGTATCTCGAATTTTAATAATTGAAAATATTTGAGAGTTATCACAGACTGACATGGAAAAATTACTAAGCGAGGGAATTTTTTATTTTTGGGTTATAAACAAACTTCCAGCGGGAAAGTTGTAGCCAATGAATTGATCTAAACTATCCAATTCACCGATTTGTGATAAAATGATTACATCATTATGAAATCGTTTTTAAATGAGCGCGAGGAGGTGCGGCGCCGAAACTCCCGAAGTACAGTTGTTTGATACGGGAATAACGTTTATGTACATATTGTTATTTTAAGGTAATATAGTAAATCACTTGTTCCCAGGTAATTATGCCAGCTAGAAAAAAAGTAAGCATTTTATTTTAACATAAACTAATTATAATTTATAATTAAAATTTGATATTATTGAAGTGGACACAAAAAGTTAAGTTGGAGGTTAACGTTTAAAAAATAATATCATTATTACGTACATTCAAAGAAATAAAATTAGAGATCAATGATGCAAAGAGAAAATCGTAATTACGTAAAAAAATTAGTTTCATATTTAATTAAAAGAATTAGCTGGGATTCAGCACCTTCGTGAGTAGATCAATTTCCTAAATAGTTGGTTGAAACCTAAAGTTATAAACTTAATTTTGGAAATTCGCTTAACTCACGTCAGCGGTTCAGATGCGTGGTCGAATTATTTGTGTTTTTATAATACAGGGTGTCCCGTAAGTAAACAGCCAAACTTCGGGAAATGGTTCTATGGGACAAAATGTAAAGAAAATCAAGAATAACATTTTTTCCCAGAACGCTTCGTTTTAAAGATACCCACCATTTTGTTATTTTTTACAAAATAATTCATATCTAAAGAACGGTTCGACTTGAGTTCAAACTTGGCATAAAGTTTAACCAAACAATGACCTATTTTAAGAAAAGTAAGCGGTTATATCCAATCATCCGTTTAAAAATGGCGGCTGTTTGAAAATTTCAAATCTAAATTGCCAAAAAAACGGCAAGATACCATCTGTGTAGTCCTTTTAATTCTCTATTGCATAGTGTAAATATCAAAATAAAAGTTAAAGGTAATAACAGCATACGTACCCACAATAACGTTGTGTTTTAGTATAGGATACGGGTTGAACAAACCAATTATTACACACAACTTAGCTATTACCCTTCACCCGATTGTTTCGACGGTTACATCATCCGATAGGGAATTAAAATGTCTACAAAAAAGGTGTATTGACATTTTTCGTATGGTTTGGGTAATTAGGTTTGAAATTTTCCAACAGCCGCCATTTTGAAACGAATGAGTGTATATAATCGCTTATTAACGAATTTCCATAGGAAAAATGAGCTATTGCAGTGGCCCTTATGGTAAGACCCAAGGTCGGGAGTAGCTAATGAGCCCCGATCGTGGTCCCCAGAACACGTTTTGGGGTTTCATTAAAAATCATACAGCCTATATATATGTATATGTGTGTTCGCACTCTAGCGGCCGCATTTTAAGTCCGATTTGGTTCAAATTTGGTACACATGTTGGATGTCTACGTCGCTCGGACGAGTTCGTTAGCAAAAAAAATCCAACAAGCGGAAGCACGTTTTTTGACAGGAAGTAACTATTTTTGTAAATTTTTCTACGATAATGAATATGTTTTAGTGTTTTTTCTACAAATTTAAATGTATTATGTTATTTTGCACATTTTGGTTTTTTACCCGACCTATAGCTCGCTTGGTTCCCCCAAAATTGATCAAAACGTAAAATACCATAAAAGTACCCGATTCAAAGCCATGTGGTTTATTTTACCGTGGGGTTGACGTGCGAAGCATGCAATTCATTGTGTGTTGAAGATACTCCCAATATGCGGTATGGCGTGCGAACCATTTTGCAGCTATTTAGCACAGTCGTGAATAGACCTATTCCCAAATTGTTGGTTGAAACCCTAAAACATAGGCCTATAAACTTAATTTTGGAAATTTGCTCAACTCACGTCAGCGGTTCAGCTGCGTGTTCGAATTATTTGTTTTAAAATAGACCATTGTTAAGTTGAACTTTGTGCTAAGTTTGAACTCAATCGGTCAAACCATTATCCATATTTGAATTATTTTGTTAAAAACGGCGGTTGTCTGGAAAACGAACCGTTTTTGAAAAACATGTTTTTCTCTTTATTTTTACCCATAGAACCAATTCCAGAAGTTTGGCCCTCTACTTACGTTACATCCTGTATATTTATGTTGTCATAATACCTTTACATCGGCTAATACTCGGCCCATGCTTACCCATCCTCCCTAAAAGTAATGGTGCAAATCCTCCCTACAAATTCCATGTATCCTTTCTCCCCCTCCCCACTTATTTTCCAAAGAAACGTACCATAGCTTGAATTCTCGGGCCGGTACGTAAAAACTTAAAAAAAAACCCGTAAGCAGCACTGCCGCATTACTATAGCCGAATTTTCTTATCAGGGAATAACTAGTATTATATAATGAGAGATTCCTATGCATTTTGTTCCTTGTTGCGGAAATTGTTCCAAATATATCTTTGCACAGGATTATAGTAAATTTAATTGTTTTTCGAATGATATAGCTCACAAATTGCACTTGGGTTTATGAGTGGGAGAAATTCTGCAAAAACCTGACATGGATAATTAAAAAATCATTTATCGGGAGTTTCCTATCAATTTTGTTCCTTGTTCCGGGGACTGTACCTGAATTACTTTTGCACAGGATTGTAGTAAATTTAATTTACCTTTCGAACGATATAGCTATAAAAAACTGCACACTGGCTTATGAGTGGGAGTAATCGCGCAAAAACCTGACACTTATAATGAAAAAATCATTTATCGGGAGCTATCTATCAATTTTGTTATTTGTTCAGGGGACTGTACCTGAAATACCTTTGCACAGGATTGTAGTAAATTTAATTATCTTTCGAACGATATAGCTCAAAAATTCCACACGGGCTTATGAGTGGGAGAAATTGTGCAAAAACCTGACATGGTTATTAAAAGAATCATTTATCGGGAGTTTCCTATAAATTTTGTTCCTTGTTCAGGGGACTGTACCTGAATTACTTTTGCACAGGATTGTAGTAAATTTAATTACCTTTAGAACGATATAGCTCAAAAATTGCACACGGGCTTATGAGTGGGAGGAATTGTGCAAAAACCTTACACGGATAATGAAAAAATCATTTATCGGGAGCTTTCTATCAATTTTGCTCCTTGTTCCGGGGACTGTACCTGAAATACCTTTGCACAGGATTGTAGTAAATTTAATTACCTTTCGAACGATGTAGCTCAAAATCTGCACAAGGGCTTATGAGTGGGAGAAATAATGCATTTTCCTCGCTCTAACTTTGCCATTTTGGTTTGAATCAAACGACCCGCCATTTTGTGTAAAATCGGAAAATGAAAATATCAGTGTCTGGGACATCCTACAAGGACATTTCCACTAAAATTTCAGCTATTTTGAAGCATATTTACTACCATTTTATCAAGGTGGGAAAAACCCATATACTTATATACCGTTAAATCCCTACCCAAAAACGATTAATCGGTATAACTCCGCTATTTTGAATCCGATCGAAAAACAAAACAAAAAGTGTATCTGAAGAATCCTACTAGGACCCTTTCACCAAAAAATCAGCAATTTTGAAGCATATTTACTACCACTTATCAATCCGGGAATAAAACAGATATATATATATATATACAAAGTAATTTTCAAATTGGGTCGAGTGTAATAGCTCTTATTTTCTTCAAAAATTCGGCTAAAAACATACTCACTGTACATCAATTAACTGGATATGCAAGCCGCTTTGAAATTTTCTACTATCGTAAGTGTGAGAAAACATTGCATGATTTTTAACACAAACCCAACAGATAAGCTCGCAGGGAGATACGGTCGAAGCTGTTTCCTAGAAATGCCACAATGGCGATATTTTGTTGTCCGTTCGTCCCTTGTGTGACTTCTAAAAATAAACACACAACAGTCTGATAAGGCCTGACAGAGTTGCCTAACTGACCAATTACGCAGCAAATTGTTTCAACGCCGCGAAAACACTTAGCTAATGTGGAAGCGTAACTGTTGTAGACCTAGGCCAGTTCTTAGTGTGGATTTTGTGTTATAGGCTTTGTACAGCGAAAAATGCTAATCAAAATGTTGCCATTTGGTTTAAGGCATTTCTGTACTTTGTCAAGTGAACAAAGTATAGTAATTCGACCGCGCAGCTGAACCGATGACGTGAGTTGAACGAATTTCCAAAATAAAGTTTATATGTTTTAGGGCTTTAAGAAACTATTTGGGAAATTGATCTACTCACGAAGGCGCTGAATAGCTGCCTGCGTGTACGAAATATATTAGTAGAATTTGTTTGTATCTAAGCCTCCAGAGGCTTCGTTCCACTCGCAGAGTTTCGCTTCGCTCACAACGTACAAACTCGGCCGTCGACGCTGAACAGAAGATGCCCTCCAGGTAAAATTACCCTTCGATAGGAGGATAACAATTGCCAAGTTTTTTTACTTTCTCCACCCTATACGTAGTATATGGAGAAAGTATTGTTTTCGTAAAAATTTTCGAATTTGAATTTTCAGTTGAATTATCTGTTTTGGTGATCCCAGAACCCCAAAAAATTGTTTAGTGCAATTATCTGTGTTGGTGCTCCCTGAACCCAAAAATATTTTTAGTGGAATTTTTTGTTTTGGTGCTCCCTGAACCCAAAAAAGTGTTTTTAACGTGGTGTCTGTCTGTCAGTCTGTCAGTATGTATACACGACCAGAGAGGAGACACTATTGGTCCGATTTTCATGAAATTTGGTATGTAGGTACTAAACCCTAATATCTCCAGGCGTTTTTTTCTTTTTTTAAATTTTTAATTTTTAAGGGTAATTTACCCCTAAAAACCCATAAAAAACGACAAAAATGCAAATTTCTCAAAAACGGCTGTAACGATTTTGATCAAATTTTCAGTATTTATAGTGCTTAAGATGCCAAACAAAATGACACCAACCGCTTTTATCAAAACTTCGGCGTTTTATAATTATGGGGAAATGTTAAAAAATAAACAAGTTTATGTTGTCAATCTAGCATCGCGGCGACGGCCGCACGGGGTAGCACAAAGGTAGCGAGCACGGCAAGTAATTCAAAGGTCGCGCGATCGAATCCCGCCTGGGACAATAACTTTTTATACGATTGACGTAGGTAGAATATTATTTTTTTGTTTTGTTCTAAAAAGTAATAAATAAAATGATTAAAAACAATATTATTTTGACTACAGTAAGTTGGGAGAAAGTTTGTGTCAGTTAACTGATACCGTTTATTTAAAGATGTGTACTGTCCCAAAAGACCACTGAGGCGATGTTCATACACTACAATTGACAAAATAACAATAACTGTGAGAGGGGGAGGGGTTTTTATTTAGCCGGTAGGAGTCCGGCACTACCCTAGTGCCATGGTGTCCATGGTGGATTTCCCTTACCCCAGGAAAGTAATAGACCAAGTGGCCTAGCCTGAAATAATGTCTCAACGGTCCCAGGCTGGGTCTACTGATGGAAGATAATAATAAAATAAATACAAAATTACCCACGAGGACTGGATACTCTTATGGTATTTTACATTTTGATTGATTTTGGGGGAACCAAGCGAGCTATAAAATCGTAAAAAACAAATGTGCAGAATAATACCCCACATTTATTTTTGTAGATAAATTACTAAAAAAGTTTCATTCTAATATGAAAAATCTCAAAAAATCATTACTTCTGGTCAAAAAATGTGCTTCCGGTTGTTGGATTTTCATGGCTAACGAACTGGTCCGAGCGACGTAGACAGCCAACGTGTGTACCAAATTTGGACTAAATTGACCGTAAAATGACACCTCAAAACGTGTTCTGGGGACCATGGTCGGTGCTCATTTACTACTCCCGACCTTAGGTCTTGCCATAAGGGTCACCGCAATAGCTCATCTTTCCTATGGAAATTCGCTAATAAGTGAACAAAATAATGAACGTATTATTCTTAAAAATATGACCGAACTCGAATGGTGAGAAATATTATTTCTAAAAATAAAAATACAGAACACAATTCTCACAAAAATACGTTTATTGGTCAAACGCGTTTCAACGACAAAGTCGTCATCTTCAGAGAACATGAGCTACGCAGTTATGATTTAGTTGTAGCTCATGTGTCATTGAAGATGACGACTTTGTCGTTGAAACGCGTTTAACCAATAAACCTATTTTTATGAGAATTGTGTTCTGTATTTTTATTTTTACTTTTAGAAAAGAAAGTATTATTCTTAGTTAGCAACTAAATCTAAACAAATCCTATATACAACTCCTCCTAACCAAAAGCGAGTGTACCTAGTACGTCCGTGAGTAACAATATAGTATAGCGCATGCGCGTGGTCGTGTAAAATAATTATCATTTTAAATTCATGTGTTACATTGTTGAGCAGCTGTCAACAATAAAACCAACTTCAGATGTATAACAGCTGATTTCGCCCACACTGCAATACTTAAATAAAACCTAGCCTAGATCATGCTTGGGGGTTTACAGCCTCAATCAATAATTTAAGAATTTGAAGTCTTGTGAATTTGTTTTATAAGTGAAGTCTTCTTATAATGTTTTCATATTGGTTGTTTTTGTAACTGTATATATACAATCCAAATACCACTCAATCATCACGAAATCTCAAAAACCACCCAACGGATTGGAATTAAATTTGGTATGTAAAGAAAGGTTTTTAAAAAATTCGAAATTTTAGGTGGGGTTTGGAGGGGGGTATCAAAGTTACTAAAAAAATTTGGAAAACGATTGACCCTAAAGGCCATCCCTGTAACTTCCCGCTAAGTTTAATTACAAAAGTATGATGAAAGTTTGATAAACACTATTTTTGGAAATTTTGAACTGCCATAACTTTTGAATGAATCAACCGATTTTTATGCGATTTGCGGCAATCGATACAGTTTTTTAAGTCCATTGAAAGAATCAACAACAAAAATTTTTCAGATGAAAAATTTCGGAGAAATTGAGGAAAAACACTTTTTTTTTATTTTCTTTCGTTCACGATATCTCACGAACGAATTAACCTATTTTGACCGGACTGATAGCGATCGACGTCGCTTTTCAAGGTTAAAAGCTGATTAGATTTTGGAATTGATCGGTAAAGGCGTTTAAAAGTTATTCCAAAAAAACCTGATTTGAAAATTTTTTATTTCTTAGTTTTTTCGAAATTTCTCAGAACCTATCGGTCCGAATTAGTTGAAATTTTCAGGAAATCTAAGTTTGATGGAACTCTTTAGAACGCCGTTTAGTAGGATCCAATCGGTTAAGCCGTTCAAAAGTTATAAGCGGGTCACATACTTACATACACACACACATACATACAGACAGGGTGACACCCTCTCGGGAGTGGTCAGGGAAGATTCCTAGGACCTCAAAACGTCGAGATCTGATGAATACTCGATTTTCGAAAAACGGAGTGAAACCAATAACTTCCCGATTTTAGAAAATTTTCTATTTTCTTAGCGGGAAGTTAAGAAACACTGATCGGATTAGAATGAAATTTGGTATGTAGCTTCCTTTAGGGCCCTAGGTGCTCGCTAGGAAAGTTTTAAAAAAAATTCGAATTGTTGGGGGGTGTGGGGGGGGGGGTCAAAGTTACTAAAAATTCCCAAAAGAAATACATAGTACATAATATATTTATTGATATATTGTTTTGTTTAATATACATTTAACTTTGATTTGTCTATCCGTGCAAAGCCGGATCGGGCCAGCTAGTATAAGTTATAAAAACCAAAGCAGAGTAATACGCTATGTGAACGGACTTTACTTTTCCTTTGTTGGTACCTAATTTTGTCTTTATTTCACGTTATTCTATGCATGTTTGTCTATTATTTTTTTTTGGTCAAATTTAAACTAGTTTTATAATTTTTTTACTTGTGAAACATGACACATAACATAACAAAACAAACAAATAAAAACAATTTTTTTAGGTTGGAAATCGTTGAAAATGTGTATTTTTACATTCCTTTTTGTTTACTTCATTTTTGACAGCCTGAAAAACAAGTGAATAGGTATTGGCTCTTGGTCTGAATTGTTGCTATTTTAATAGAATCATACAAGTTTTAGCAAATGTACATACAATATTGTAGTATTTACTGTGTTGGTACAGGATGCCGGGTTGAACGAACCAATTATTACACATAACGTAACTATTATCCTTCATCCGATTGTTTTTACAGTTACACCAACCGATAGGAAATCAAAAGGGCTACAAAAAAGCTGTCTCGATATTTTTTATTAAAATGTACGGTTTTTGAGTAATTTAGGTTTGAAATTTTAAAGTAGCCGCCATTTTGAAACTCATGATTGGATTTAATCGCTTATTTTTCTAGAGATATATCATTGTTAGATTAAACTTCAAGCCAAGTTTGTACTCAATCAGTCAAACCGTTCTCTAGCTATGAATTATTTTGTACAAAAAACAAAATGGCGGATATCTGGAAACCATATATTTCGGCCTATGTTTATATGAACTTTTTTCTTCCTTTTTGTATGAGGAATCATATTCCAAAGTCCAGGTTTTTACACCCTGCATAGTGGAGCGTGACGGTAAAATCCTATTCACCGCCCGAAACATTTTTTGGACGCCGTGCGCTTTTAGAAATTTTCACTTCAAAAATCGAAAGAGAAACAGAGTAAAGTGATTGATTTGAAAACAACAGCGTTAACAACTAAGGAAATCAACACACCAGGAAGATTTATTCCCGGATTTGATCACTGCAATATTTTATTTTACCT
The DNA here is from genome assembly GCA_018207615.1 of Philaenus spumarius. Lineage (NCBI taxonomy): Eukaryota > Metazoa > Arthropoda > Insecta > Hemiptera > Aphrophoridae > Philaenus > Philaenus spumarius. The sequence continues at coordinate 11,474 of JAGFPH010013427.1, forward strand.
CTCCCCCCCCCTCCTATAATACATAAGATTGTCTGAAATATCGAATGTGTACCCAAGAAGCTGAAAGAAATGGACGAATTTGTCAATGTTTGTCGTCACATATTGGTCAGCAGTGTTATGGTGTGCACTGGTAGGTGCGACATTTAGCGATCACTTCCCCCCCGGCAGGCTTTCTTTATGTTTTGGGTTTAATGAAATATAAAGTCACTTGAACTGCTGAATTGGAAGGAGAGGGGGGGGGGTAGATCCGATAATATCATGGACACGTGTCATGCCTCTTCTCTCTCTCTCTAGTTGTAAACTAGGATGCGAGTTAACATTAAATAATTTTAATTAAATTAGAAACGAAAAAACATGGCCCAAACCGAGATTTGAACCCAGGACCTTTACCTTTCCGTTGTAACGCTCTACCAACTCAGCTACCTTGATCACTTCAGATATTGGTCTATGTTATGTCACTTGTACGGTTTGACTGCATTTATTGAACCAATAAAGCCGTACAAGTGAGAAAACATCGACCAATATCTGGAGTGTTCAGAGTAGCTCAGTTGGTAGAGCGTTACCACGGGAAGGTAAAGGTCCTGGGTTCAAATCCCGGTTTCGGTCCATGTTTTACTTTCTCACTATACTATAGTATAGAGAAAGTATAGGTAGTGATCGAAAAAAAATCGATGTTGAGATTTTTGTGGAAATATCCGTTTAGGGACCCCCTGAGTCCCAAAAAGTGGGTTTTTCAAAATGTCTGTCTGTATGTATACAAAGCTAGAGCGAAAACTATTCGATCGATTTCAAACAAATTTGCACCAGACATGTAAAGTTAAGTAGACCTGTATAAATGCACAAAAAACGGATTTGAAAATTTTTGAAAAACAACCCTCATTTTGGCAAAAAACCCAAAAAAATCAGTTATTATTTTTGTATAAAAAAAAACACTCTAACGATTTTGATAAAATTTTGCTTATTTGTAGCCTTTAGTGTACCCCACCATATGCAAAAAACCGCATCTTTCTAAAAATTCTCGTTTAGCTAATAATAATAATAACTTATTTTTGGTGTTTTTTTGGCCATAAAAGGGGTTGTTTGTCATAATTTTTCAAAAACTTTTTTCGCGCATCTATACAGGCCTAATTTACGTGTTTGGTGCAAATTTGTTCGAAATCGATCGAATAGTTTTATCTCTAGCTAACAGTAATAATATTTATTGGTTAATCTCCTAGTTTAAAATCACCTCTCCTACAGTAATGAAGTCACTGTGAATCTGTTTAAATATGTTTGTGAGAAAGTATGTGCCAGTTTCTGGTACCGATTATTTTCACTTGTAATTTAATTTAATTAACCCTCGCCGAAGAAGCGTGTGCAGGTAAATTATTAAACATTTTAATTAAATTATTATAAATGTGCGAAAATTTCTTTAAAAGTAAATTGTATCCGACCATGCAGCTAAACCGCTGACGTGAGTTGAGTGAATTTCCAAAATAAATTTTATATGTTTAAGGGTTTCAACCAATTCAGCCATGGTAGTTTTATGCGCCTCAGCCTTCAGCCAGGCTCACGTTTAGCTTTGCGAGTTTGCAGCTCGACCTCGCAACGGACAAACTAGCTTCGCGAGTTGGCATTCCTTCTGTCGGCCTCCACACGTGGATTTTAACCGGGCACTTTTTTGTTCTTTTACGTTTTGATCGAAATGTGGAAACCAGACGAGCTACAAGGTCTTGTAAAAAAACAAAATGTGCATAATGATATCCTATATATATATATATATTTATATATTCTAGTACAAAACCTAAAAAAATTGATACGTCCGGTAAAAATATGTGCTTCCAGTTGTTGGATTTTTGGTTATCGGACTCGTCCGAGCGAATTAGAAAATCAATTTGTTTACCGAATTTGGACCAAATCGGTCGTAAATGCGTTAGTTAGAATTCACATGTATACGTATATAATTTGTAATGACACCCTAGAACGTGTTCAGGGGATCTTGATCGGTGCTCATTGACCACTCCCAACCTTAGGTTCCCGGCTATAGCTCATCTTTCCTATGGAAATTCGCTAAAAACTTTGTATAGTTCCGTTATAGCTTTACAATAATTGCATACTAGATAAATAATTCGGCCACGCAGCTGAACCGCTGACGTGGGTTGAGCGAATTTACAAAATTAAGTTCATTTGATTTAAGTGTTTCAACCAACTATCGGAAATCTTGCTAAAAGCCAATTTTATCCATAGGAAATGTTGCTAAAAGCCAATTTTATCCATAGGAAATGTTGCTAAAAGCCAATTTTATC
>JAGFPH010013428.1:5812-26562 GCA_018207615.1 Philaenus spumarius
TAAATTTAAATTATCAAAATCCTTGGCACACAAGCACAAAATATCATAAAATTGAGTCTAAATTCATTCATTTACAATAAATTAATAAAAGTTGAGTTGTTGCATCAGCTAACTTTTGCTACCATCACCGCATGCACCAGCACCAGGCAAATAACAGTGCTACCACTACAGCCTCTCAACATATCAAACAAATCATGAAAACAATTAATTACAGTACTAAAAAACTAAATATACAAATATTTCAATCCATTTTATAGTATACATAATTATATACTAATTACTTTTAATTATCCTTTAAAATCTAAATTGTTCTCCAATTTGTTTAAATTTTGTAAACTCCATAGACCTAGCAGCCGTTTGCCCATGCACTAGTAAAAATTGGATTCAAGTGAATATCTATACATCATAAATTTGATAAATTGGATTCATTAAAATTGATATTTGATTAAGTTTTGTAGTTGTAAACTATGTAGTACCACAAAATAAGTAGGCAGTTCACTCGTAAAGTAAAAGCCAACTAAGTGATACAAAATATTTCATCGCTCGAAATTCAAGAACATATATTGCTGAATAATAATTTATTTTCATGAGCTTGAACCCGATGAACCGTATTATTATCTCTGGCTTGAACCCCTTCCCTCGAATAACATAAATGGAAATTTTGCCTGTAATTTAAAATAACAATTATAAAGATATTTCAAATTCTTCGCAGACTCTCCTTTTATTAATTTAATTCGGTCGGAATAAATTCAGTATAAGATATATTTATGATTACGGCATCGTGTATATTATGAATTTGGAATAATATCGAATCGAGTTTTATCAAGGATTCAATTTCTAATATTTGGCAACATTATGTAAGTGAGTAGTATCACATTATTCACATTATAGTTGTAGTGATGGAGCATCGAAAGTTAAATCATCGATGTTCACCATTGGTGTTAAAATCGTCAGTAACCATCGATGTGACAATTATATTAGATGAAAACATCAATCTATTTTAACGGCAAACCAAGACCATCTTGGGCAAACATCCATATATATTTAAAAAAAGACATCGCTTCAGAAAACCTTTAACCTTTTTTTAGTTAAAAGAATGTGATTTCCATTTCTTCTTAGTTTCGAGTTGTAAGACATGCCATACCGAATAACATAACTTATATATACTTTGTAAATTTTTGAAAAAGAGAGTTAGTTGCTGGATATGTATTTATAAAATTGTTGTTAAAACTTTACTTAGGCCTAAGACAATAATTCGTGAAGTGAAAGAAACAACAACAAAGTAACAGAGTTAACACGTTAACTGCTACGCAAATTTCGTATTTCCTTTGCTAGGAGCTGACCTTTTCTTTTTTATATTTACAGCCTAAATGAGTAGAAATTACTTTATTTTAAATTTTTGAACTTTCCTACGTAGGGTAATAATCACTAATATTTTTAAGCGGAAGCACATGTGCGTCCATAGCACATAGGCTTAAAATTGGCGTGCGAAGCATGCAATGCACTGTGTATTGAAAATACTCCCATACCGGAGTTGGCGTGCGAACCACGCAATGCTTTATATGGGTGTTGGCGTGCAAAACACGCAATGCATTGTGCATTGAAAAACTTCCAAAACGGTTGTTGGCGTGCAAAGCACGCAATGCATTGCGAATTAGAAATACTCCCAATATGGAAATTGGCGTGCGAAGCACGCAATACACTGTGCTTAGGCCTCTTCTCATAGTGTTCAGTGTCAAGTTCACATGTGCGTCCTTAGCAGTGAAAGTGTTAACTAATTGATACAAAACGTAAATGTTGCATTTTATTTATATAATTATGTTGTTGACTTCTTATTGTAAACAAGGTTCTGTTCTTAATTAATGTCGAACTCAGTATGTCAATTCTTGATAAATTTATCAGAATAAATTCACAAATTATACTGTAAATATTTAAAAATATCGATGTCGGGGAGAATCATCGATGTAGCAAAATTATCGGTTGATTTCCATCGATGTAAAAAACATCGATCATCGTCATGAAAACATCGATGTTTTGAAAACATCGGCCATCGATGCTGTTATATATGAACTAAATATTATTACCAAATATATAACTAAATACTTTAGATATATTAAAGAAATAACTTCTTACATTGAACACTGATGTAACTGTTTTTTTTAATCCAAATGTAACAATAAATTACAAACAGCTGATCTTTTAAATGAACTATCCAAAAACCTAGCATAACAGTAATCAATGCCTGGTAAATATATAACAATTCTCCCATGTTTAAATAACAAGTTAAAAGTCAAGGTTTACAACACAGTTCATGATTTTTTTTTTTTTTTTTTTTTTATAAATTCAATCTGACCACTGGACGTCTTAATCGAGTTGACCGTCGTAGTTGAGTAGAAGGTGAATTTCCATCATTTGAACTTTGTTCTGTTGAAGATGGTTCATGTCTGTCTGCTAACTCTTTTGTAGAATTTTTCATATTTTCTTCATTCTCCAAAGATAAAGGTATGGAAGATGTTGAGTTTCTGTCTTGAATAACATTTCCTCTTCTATTTTGATTTTGTTCTGTGGATGGTATTTGCCGAAAGGTATTTCTAGTTCCTGAAATTTGAGGCATTGGCATTGGGATTGGTGATCGCCGAATCATCTCATCTTGTTGACATTCTACTTCACATCTTCTTATTTGATCTATGTGGCGTTTTACTGTATACCCTCTGTCGAGATCAACCAGATAATGTAATCTACCAAGTTGTTCCACTACAGTTCCGTACAGCCAAGCTGCTGAGGGAGAATAATTTCGAACTTGTACTCTTTCTCCCATGTTTAATTTTGAAGTACAGTGTGGTTGTATGGCTTGGTTCTTGTCAGAGATTCTAGGTTTCAGTAAGTCAAGTTTAGTTCTGATATTACGTCCTAGAAACTGTTCAGAAGGAGTTTTACCATTGTTTAAAGGAGTTGCCCTATACTTGAACAAGATGGCATTCAAGGACTGATAGAGTGGTAACTTTTCTTTGTCCATAGCTTTTAACTTCTGCTTTATGGTCTGGACATAACGTTCAGCTTGTCCATTCGTACTAGGGTGGCCTGGAGCAATAAAACGTTGTCGTATACCATTTCTGTTACAGAAGTCTTTGAAGTCTGAGGATGTAAAAACCGTGGCGTTATCGCTAACAAGAATTTCAGGTAGCCCATTTCTTGAAAACACTTCGTTTAGCATTTCGATTGTAGATGCTGTTGTTGGGTAGGACATCTTCATCTTTACTTCAGGCCATTTTGATTTTGCATCCACTAAAATCAAAAAGTGACATCCCTTGAATGGTCCTGCATAGTCCAAATGAACTCGCTGCCAGTTATTCACAGGTTCGTCCCAAACATGTAAGGGTGCTTTTACTGGATTTGTTTTGATGTCACAGCAAGCTTTGCAACTGTTCACTGTACTTTCGATATCTCTGTCGATATTCTTCCAATAGCAGAACCTGCGAGCAAGGGCTTTCATCTTGACAATACCGACATGTGTTTCATGAAGTTGAGATAATACTTGGGGTTGTAGTTGTGAAGGAATAACAACCCTCTGACCTCTGAAGATTGCTCCTTTGTGAAGGTTAAACTCACTATTACGTTCCTTTCCAGACATCAAATTCCTCTTCAACTGAGATAGTAGCTGATCTTCCTCAGTTTTCTGAACAATAAGTTCATGGGTAATTGTCGAGGTTGAAATGATATTTATTGTTTGTTTGTTCATTTCTGTTTCATCGTCATCCTGCGAAGGTTTGATTGCCAATGGGGATCTTGAAAGATAATCTGCATTTCCATGATTTTCTGATCTTCTGTGCTCCACTACGTAATCAAAACCAGATAAAAATGTTGCATAACGAAGTAGACGTGAAGCTGTTGTCGCTGGTAGTGCTTTGCTCGGATTAAAGATTGTTTGGAGGGGCTTGTTGTCTACAATAAGTTTAAATTTTCTACCAAACAAATACTGGTAGAATTTATTGAACGACCAGAAAACTGCGGTGGCCTCCTTATCTAGCTGAGAGTAGCTTTTCTCCGCTGCTGATAGAGATCTAGAAATAAAAGCAATAGGATGTTCTTCGCCATGAATAGTGTGCGACAGTACTCCAGATAGGCCCACAGGACTTGCATCTGTTGCTAGCGTTAAGGGTAATTTCGGGTCGTAGGGAATAAGAACCCGTTCACTCGAGATTTCTTTCTTTATTCTTTTGAATGCAGATTCACACTGTGCTGTCCAGCTGAACTTAGAATTTCTTCTCAAGAGTTGATTCAAAGGTTGAAGAATAGTTGCCGCATCAGGTAAGAACTTCGAGTAGTATGTAGTGAGGCCAAGGAAACTGCGCAATCCTTCAACATTAGTTGGACGAGGAGCTTCTTCAATAGCTTTCATTTTGTCTGGAGATTTGAGTAATCCCTTGGAACTGATAACATGTCCAAGGTACTTAATTTCCTGTTTGAAAAACTGACATTTTTCAATGTTTATGTGTAAATTCAAACTTTTTAATCGTTGTAGACATTTGATTAGTCTTTCTCGGCACTCTTTCACTGTCGATCCTTGTATGATGATGTCATCGAAGTAGGCAGCTGTACCTTCTAGATCGCTGATTGCGTCATCCATGAACTTTTGGAATTCATTTGGAGCAGTTTTGACACCAAATGCAAGACGATTCATTTGATAGGTCCCTTTATGAGAAGAAAAAGTCTGAAGTATTTTACTGCTGTCATCAACTTGTAAGTGAAGATATGCCTTATGTATGTCAAGCGTGCAGAAATATCTTCCTCCTTTCTTTTTATTGAATATTTCCTCGATCCTAGGAATTGGGTACCTTGCATCTATTAGTTGGGGATTTAGAGTCAACTTAAAATCGATGCATAGTCTAACATCTCCGTTTGGCTTCGGAACGACAACCAGGGGAGAGCCCCATTCTGAGTGTTGTACCTTTGTTATCACTCCCTGTTCTTCTAAACTATCAAGTTCTTTCTCCACTTTTTCTTTAAGCGCATATGGTACTGGTCGGGCTTTAGAGAACACTGGTAAAATAGACTCTTTAGTTTTTAATGTACATTGATAGTTTGGAATGATGCCTACTTTACTTTGGAAAACATCTTTGTATGTTCCACAAATTTCTTTCTTAATTTCTTCAACATTGTAAGTTTCCACAGAGCTAGAGTTCTCTATCTTGTTTATACTAATATTAAGGTGTCTTATCCATGCGCGGCCCAAGATCGGTGAAGATGGTGTCTCGACAACAAAAAGTTCCTCAACAGACTTAATATTATTGTATTCGACTGGCACTTTCACTAACCCTAATGGGACAAACCCTTCGCCAGTGTAAGTTCGGAAACGTATGTTAGTCTTTTGGAGGTTTAGATTTAAATTAAGATCCTCAAATTCATGTTTACCTATTAAGCTAACCGGACTTCCAGAATCTATTTCAAAGTATTTTATTTTTGAACCAACTTTGATAGGGACCATGAACTTTGAACAGTCATTAGCGTTTGAAAAAGTGTTGTGATGTATACCAATTACTTTATTTATAAGATCGTCATTTACATAGTCCGTATGCATTTCTGAAGTTTCATAACATTCTGGCTCCTTACCCTCAACATGTCTAACGTTGATTTTGTAAGGTTTACTGGGTTTTTGTTTTCCCATTAGTGTTTGCATACACACTTTAGCTACGTGACCAGAACGCCCACAAGAATTGCATTTAAGTGATGATCTATTACGTCTACATTCGTTAGCTAAGTGATTGTTGTATCCACACCTGAGACATAGCCCATCCAGGCCAAGAGTTTGTAAGTCAGTTGAAGACCGGGATCGTGTTTTATCCCTATACTTTGAGCTCAGAGAAATAGATTGATTTGGTTTAGATAGTTTATTAACTTCATTTGAGAAATTAGAAGCCGAAATTTCTTTGTTGCCTTGCTGAGAGGCTTCCAAAGCCAATGCAATTTCACATGCCCTGTCAAAAGTAAGAGACTTCTCTTGTAACAATTTTTCTCTTATGTACGAATCACTTAACCCTCGAATGAATTGAGCACGCAAAAACTGATTTGCATTTGATTTGCCACAATTAATATTTTCACAAGTGAAGTTGCATGTAATTGTGAGATTACGCAGGGCTGCTACGAAATCTGCTACAGATTCCCCAGAAGATTGAGTTTGACAAAAGAATTTGTGTTGTTCCGTATATACATTAGGCGTGGGGCATAAGTGATTTTGTAATAACTTAATCAATTCGGGATAAGATTTGGTTGAAGGTAAAACAGGAGCTGTTAAACTAGAAAGTAGCTGGTAATATTTAGGACCTATGCAGTTAATCAAAATTCGAGCTTTTACTTCATTGATGTTGTCTGTTTTAGGACTTAATTTTAACATGAAAAAGTTTTCCAGCCTTTCTTTATAGCATTTAAAAGATTCTTTGGAGTCATCAAAAGCTTCGAATGTCAGGTTTGGTAAAGACACTGCGTCTTCATTTGATTGCTCGTTCAGGTTAGATGCTTGTGCTGTTGTAACAGCTTCGAATTTGTTGACTAAACTAGCAATAGCATTTGTTAATGCAATTATGTTTTCATCTGCCATGATTTAGTTGGATTATCTAATTCACAAAATGTAAAACTTAAATAGTATAGTACTTGTAATGTACTGAATTTGTGAAAATTAACAAAGCAAGTAAAAGGTAAACAAAGCTTGATTGAAAGTTGTCCATATTATTTAACAATAAAAACTGTCATTGTATAAACAATTTACCTTCGTCGCCAAATTGTTATATATGAACTAAATATTATTACCAAATATATAACTAAATACTTTAAATATATTAAAGAAATAACTTCTTACATTGAACACTGATGTAACTGTTTTTTTAATCCAAATGTAACAATAAATTACAAACAGCTGATCTTTTAAATGAACTATCCAAAAACCTAGCATAACAGTAATCAATGCCTGGTAAATATATAACAGATGCTCAACCCTATCACATAGGCATAGGCAGAGAATAATACCCTTGATTATAGAATGTCCATAATCAAAGATAATACCAAGAGGCATAGGCATAGGCAGAGATAATATTACCAAGAGGGCATAGGCCATAGGCTACTTTTTTAACTTCTAGGCTCTAGACAAACCGGTACTTCCAACGTTCGACTTTAATATTCAGTAATACTAATTTTACATTGGACTGGCAAAGTGGTGATTTCAAAATAAAATTTATATACAAATTAGAAAAAATATGATCCGTGCAACAAAAGGAAAAGTGCTCGATTAGGGTAAAATCGAAACTTCTAAATGTTGACTGCGTTGGTTGATACGTTAGAGGTTATGTTTACCGGTAAAAGATTTTAGTGATATAAAACAAAACTATGATTATTTATTTCCTATAAATATTTTATTTTAATTGAAAAGAACATGTATGGTGGAATTGACGTACTATTTAATGCAGTTATTTCTGTATTAAGTTTGTCATTTCAAATTGGCAAGTTCGGTTTATATGTTACTTTTATTACTGGAGAAGCTCTGTTTAACATATTTGTGTTTCTTGTAACAAAAAGTGTCAGTTTCGTCACGTCGTTTTTGATATGTGCACAGATAATGTATGAGGATTTGTTTTATTTCTTAAATGATTTACGTTTTTCAGTTTCATTGCTATTTATTTTGTTAACACAAGTTTTTGAATACTTTCAATTCTTAAGTATTTGTTTTATAAATTGTGTATTTACTGTTGCACTTAAAATTGCAGATTCCACAAATGTAGTTTATTTTATATTGCACTCTACTATCTATCAATGTTTAAAACTTTTAGAATTGTTTAGAGATTCTTTGCTTCTTATTGGATCAAGCGTTTGGCTAACATTTACTTATGCCATCCCTACTGGGTTTCTCCACATTTTGGATTTTGTACGTCATTTAGGAAAACAATGTGTACATAAACTTTATTCTTTTGCATATTCATCATTGGTACACTTCAAACTCACTTTCATAGACAATAAATTTCCATACGAATCGATATTTGGATTGATAATTGGTATTTTACTTTTATATGGAATAATTAAGTACTTTACATACATTTTAAAATTTAGTGTATGTTTGACACAAACATTCATTCAGCCAATTTTTTCTTTGCTAAAAAATTCAATTTTGCAACTATGGAACATGTATTTTAGAAATCTTTCTGATCGACGTTTATTTCAAAACTTTTTTCATATCAATTTTATAGCATCTAGATTGCAAAGAACAGTTAATTTAATTAGAAATAATCACCCTCCAATCAAATCTCGACACATTATGGATCACAGTAATTTAGTAAAGGATCCTAGTGATTTTGATGATCTGTGTATAATATGCTTGGACATAAAAAGGGATGTGATACTACTACCATGCAGACACTTTTGTATGTGCTTACGTTGTTCTGACAGATTTTCCTATGATAATGATAAATGCCCCATGTGCAGGCAAGCAATTACAGAAATATTACAAGTTTATTATTAGTTTCAGTAATTAAAGGCCTAAAGTATTAGTTTGAGTAATATAAGTGTTCATTTAGTTTGTAAAACTTAATTATTCTCACTACAAGCTTGACAGTAAAATATATCTCTATTAAAATACAGGCACTAAAATAATTCTGGAATTGAAAAATTATTTGTAATATAGATACTTAGCCTATATAGGAAGCCTTAAATCTTTTTTTTGATTGGCTAGTAAGTGAAAAATTGCCTAAAATATTACTAAATTATAAGTTTGTTAGATCTGTTAAGTAATGGCTTTGACACTACTAGCCAACTTGTAAACTTTTATCTTATCAACTATAAATTACTACTTTCACATCCAGCATAAAGGTACAAAGAAAACTAACAAATTCTTCCTACTGAAGTTTTTAAAATAGGTACATGTCATTTAAAGCTGCTTTGTAGGCTATTACCTGATAAGACTTTTACAAAATTATATACCAAAGGTTATAAGTTCGTGTATAACACCCGATATTACTTTACAACACATCTGATAAGCCTTATAAAAACTGATTTATTGGTTGAAATAGAATTAGGCCTATTTAATTCTTTAGGCTTAATCATTTTGTGTCGGAGTGATTTGAGATATTTATAGTACTGTACGCCTATACTTTAATTTGTATAACTTCCTTCCATAGCATAATTTAAAACTACTTTAACGTCCATATAGGATTTAGGCATTCCTGTTAGTGAAGTGGTTACAATTCTTGTCCCTGTAAGAGCATAGGGTTTCTTGTTCTGATATACCCATAAGAGTTATTATTTTCATACTATATATAAGAAAAATCTCCAAATTTGTTTTGAGCAATGACGTAAATTTAAACCTAGAACTCCTTGAACGAGGGATTATTTTGATTAATTTATGCATTTTCAAGGATAAATGTGGATTTAAAAGTGGAATTTGATTTTATAAATGATTTAAAAAAAATACATATAGAACATTATTAGATTTAAGCAGCTTGTACATATATTCAACTGAAGTAGTTGATTAAGCCACCCAACTACCAAAAGGATTATTTATACAAATAATAAAGTAACTTTGAGGTAGCTTTATATTTGTTAACATTTTTTAAATAGGTTTATTAATATTCTCACAAACTTAATGACACCACTCCACCAGCCCCATATGTTGCCTTGTCGAAGGGTATGCGCATAGTGAGGAGTTGGAGGTAGACATTGCAAGGTACAAGAGGATTTTAACGCACTGCTTTACCTCTACCACACATCAACACAGTAAGTCACTCTTCCACTGTATGGTGAAATAGGTACAAAATTTTTTGTCTATATTACATAATTTTTCTTTAATAATGATTAGCTACTGTAGTGGTGATAGTGATTAGATTTTGTCAGCTTGTAAGTGGTAGCTTTTAGTTCTTTGGCGATTTCCTTCCATCCCCTGTCCAAAATGTGTCGGTTGTGGTATTGTTTGTGTCTCTTGTCCTATAACGCTGGACGACTCTGGACAGCAATAATTACTTTTTCTATCATTCTACTTGAAATCAGTTCTCAAACACCTATAAAGCAAAACCACGGAACTACAAGTACAGTGCGTTAAGTGGAGGGAGGGGTGTGTGGCCTGGAATGGACCAGTCCGGTAAAAGTGGAGTCACATAGAAGCTAAGCAGCGAGGTAAATCAAACTAGACCTCCTTGTAAAAGGCGACTTACACCTTTACCGCGACCTGCTCACTATGCGCAGGTAAACATAATGGAGTTGTTTTACCTCACAGTTACGGCGAACTAGACAACTCCTCCTCACTATGTGCATACCCTAATAGGCCCAAAACCATACAATTTTAAAAGGCTGTGGTTAGTATGTTAAGGTATGACATTCTTTATAAGAGAACTAATTTTAAGATTTTAAAATTATCAAGAGAAAATGTTTACTTTTATAGTTTAGACTCAATTTTTATATTGTAATCTTTGTATGGGAATTCTTTAATGTAGATATTGATGTCTTTGTTGGTTAGTGACAAAATTATTTATGGGTCAAAGTCACAAAACGGGACAATTTCAGTCCCTTAAAAAAAAAAATAAAATAAAAAATAATGACAAAAATTAAAATGTTTATATTTCTGAAACACTTTTTTCCTTCTCACCAAACAAATTGCATGATAAAAAGTTACTATTTTTAGTGACTAAAATATGTTTCCTTTCTAAGAAATACAAATCGGTCACTGTCCTTGACCAGCTACCGGTATCTTAAATGTTGAATGTCAAATAAACAAACAAGGAGATCGATAATCACGGCAAAAACGGCATAGAATAAACGTTTAGGTTATGTGATGACTAATACATAACCAATATTCGAGCAGAGGACAAGATAACTGTTTTTTTCTTATTCAACACTTGTCCTTGAAACAGCTGAACAAAGACCGACTAAAGTATAAACCTGCCTTTACGTTATCGATCGCGATAGAATTGGCGCGATCAGTAGTCTGTTGGAAGTTTATTAGTGAACTTCAACTGCTGGCTTAGTTGAAATAATTTCAATTTGTTAAATTCTTCGAAAAATCACCTAAATTTAAGGTAACTAATAATAATACCTTAATTGCATGACAAAACGGTCATGTAAATATTTTAAGTGTATATATTAAAATGTTGCAGTAACCAACGTGCCTAGTTAGTTGTGCATTCGTTGTCTTTATCCTAAACTCAATAGGACAAACCTATGTTACCTATTAATGCTAATTCACCGAGTTTTACTTGAAAATTACAAAGCGGTCACGTACAAATCGGTAGCGTGACCTTCATGGTATTACGTGACCGTTTTGTTTATTTACCACTTTTAGTAATTATATATTCTTTGTTTATGTTATATCTGGAATTATTAAAGATATTGATATTAAAGATTGTGCTGTTATATATATTAATACAAAAAGTTACTTTGTTTTTTTTTAAATAATACATTATTATAGCAAATCAGTACTTTGTTATGATTTTTCGGTTGCTTTGTTTATTTCAACACTAAAAGCTGCTTACCCCAACCATTGTTTGTTTTAGTTATCAAAACAACTATTTTACTTGTCTTCCAGCATTTTCTAATCACAAATTTAAATCATTGTCAAAACGGCCTCGATCGCTACCGCGCGGTCCCGATCGTTGATTCAAAATCTGATTGTATAATTTCTATACAGAATTATTAAATGAATGTTATTGGGTATATAGATATTATTTATTATACTTTTAAGCTAACTCAAAGTAATATTTTGCCGATTTAGCAAGCGTGACCGATTTGTATCCATTGATGCTTCGGTACACTAAAAGTCCATAAAAAAATAGAAATTCATAGAATTTAGCTCAGCTACATATGAGATAAGGTTCCTGAACATATTATTTACCTAATATGTTATTTATTTATATAAAATCAAATACTTAATTTTAATTTAATTTTTTTTTAAACTGTCCCATTTTGTGACTTTGACCCTTGTAATAAAAGTATGTAAAGAAGTTTACTTTAATGAATAGATTTTATTTTGCAATACAAGCAATATCAGTGCAATTAAATAAAGACTGGATGTTATGTATTCCACTGTAAAAAAAATAAGTTAGTGCCAAATATTTCTTCAGGGTTTTAATAATGACAAATCAACTTAGACAATTTTGTCTCTAGAAATATAAAAACGTATACTAATAATTGTGTACAATATTTTGTAAAGATGTTATTTTAGACATAGGCCTACTGCTTTTATTTGTATATATACAATGTAACTTAATTGTGAGAGTAAGGTTCAATTCTTGGATTCTGTGTCATAGAATACCAATTGCTATAAAATTAATTTACTTGTGTAATTTTACATCTTTATGGTTCATTCCATTAATCTTAGTCCTTAATGTTGTATTCTTCAGTTAATCATGGGCACGGTTTTGGTAACTCTCCCATCTTTAGGCAACAAAACATAAAAACTCTTTTCCATTAATCTGGTCGCTCTAACTTTATAATGCCAATCGTTGCATTCTGTCTTTTTGACCGAGAATCAAAATAATGGGCTTAAAGTAAAAAAAACGTAATAAATTTGTGTTTTTATTTCCTTTAGTTATGTTTTATTAGTGATCAAAACATATTAAAGAAGAATTTTCATAGTACAATCACTATTTAATCCTAATCTATATCAGCATAATCGTAAACAAATTCTCTATGTAATTACATTTAAACTTGATCTGCACTTTTGAGAAACAATATATAAATAATAAAATTAACACAGTGTCTCACAAAAAACTTTTAATAGTCAAGCGTGTTCCAATGACCAGGTCATCATCATTATACTCGCGGCCATGAAATTAGGCGGGTGAGAAAAATGTAGGTGTTACCAATTAGTGCTGTAGTTATTTCTACAACTTACACCCGTCATGAAGTGCAAGGTAGTGTGCTTTCTCTCGTGCTTGTGAATCTGTCTACATAGCATTGTGAAATAAAATTATACCACTGTCTTCAGAAAATGCTACTGATTCCAATGGTATGACTTTTTTATTTTTCAAACGGCAGCAAATAATTACCAAAAGAACAAAAACCTAAATGGAAATTTAATTAAAAAGCGAGGATTTTGTTGTTGTTTTGGTCAGCAAGATTTTGTCTGCGGCAAAAGTTGTAGAAAATCTTATGAATAAAATGTTTTGTTCGTAACTTTTTTTTATGAGATTCTTAGTTTAGTTGTAAAATTTATAACTGTATGAATCAAGAACAAAGACACGCGGGCGCTAGGCGAGAACCGTAGCTCGTAGACTTGTACAATGTTGCAAGTTGCTATTTTATAATCAAGAGTAAAAAACAAATAATTTTAATGTTTATAGACCACATTTGCATTTCCTTTACATATTATATGATGATAATATGATTGTTTTGTTTAAGCCATAATTCTGCTAATTTTTTTCTTATCGTAATACAATTCAAAAACAACGCTTTTTAATTAATACCTAAAGCGAACTACCGCATACCATGGGGGAATAAGAAACAAGGGTACATTTAAATAATAAATAAGTTATTAATAATTAGATTTTTGTAAGAAAATATTTTTAAGTCATTATTAATATTTTTTTATAGCACACACGGGAAACACGTGTGGATTGAGGACACCGTGGACGCAAACAACTTTACTTTCCAATTTTCCATAACTATCCTATATTTACAATATATTTACAGTATTCTATATTTACATATAATTTACTGTTTATCTCTTCCAACAAATATAAAGTACCTACATATTGCTCGTCACGTCAGTCACGTAATCCATTCTTGTTAGTTGTAAAATAGGAATGATTTTATTTAGTGTGGTTCTGTCTTTTGGCAAGTAACTTTGCGTAATTTATTACTGTTTCTTTCTTTGAGTTTATTAATAACTAGCAACAAAAAAGTTAAAGAATTCATGTTTCTCAACATGAATATTACAACTAGTTTATATTATTATTAAATTTTAATGCAAAAAATATTTTGTTTTTTTAGGCGTTTGGACAGTTTATGGGTGTGTTACCAGTTCGTGCGTGGAGGTAGGCGAATCTCGACCTTCTGTTGGTTGACTAGTTTCATATCTGGCAACATCGCCATTTCTCTCACCCGCCTTTATTTCATGGCCGCGAGTATAGTTACGGTTACAGTTAAACACAAAGTACAATAACTCAAATTTTTAAGTTATTAGTATTAGTGTGTAACTGTAACCGACACTGATAATGATTTGGTCATCGAAACGCATTTGACTATTTAATGTTTTTTGTGAGAAACTGTGTTCATTTTGTTATTTATTTAGTGTAGTGAAAACGTTTTGGAATTATACTTAATAAAATACCATAAACCTTAAAAAATACTATAGCTCTAGGAAATGCTGAAAATTAAAAATCATATACCTTAATACTTTTTAAAAAAATCCTTTTGTATTTTATCTTATGTACTTGAACAACACGAATCCCCACACTCAATCTGTCTAGGTGAACACTAGTTTACTTTCTACCGTAGTCTTAAGGAGCCGGTCCCCCTCCCCCCACCTTCTTACATACTCTTCACTCATCCCCTGTCAAAGTTAAGGTTGGACGCTGCCATTAAGATTTCACAGAAAGGAAGCAAAAAAGCCTTGCAGTATGTCAAAACACATATGTGACTGATACCAGGTTAATAAGTTCAAATATTGTATGTATATTTATAAAAGACGTGGACATTAGACCGACTAGTCGTTACTGAAGTTAATTCTGGCTTTTCACAATCTTTGTTTGCTAATGGGCTTTGTTCTACCGTTTTGTCTTATTAACGATGTCAGACTAAGACACCGAGTTAATTAGATTGAAGGGATTGTAAGTCATTGAGTTTGACTTTTTACAACTTTGAAAATTCCGTACATTTTTCATGATGTTCTTGTGTTATTAAAAGCCGTGTATGTTGTGTTTTACTATAAAGTGTTCTGCATACGTTGTCAACAATAGAAATAAATAGGGGAAAACAGGGCCTTCAAAATAATCTGTAACAAATGAGAAACAATCTACTTTTACATCGGTCAAACAGGAAGCCTTTTCCTAAACACTTTGCTTTTAATCACACAAAAAAGAGTTAGGCAGAATACCTTATCAGTAATGTAATGAGCACATAAAAGAGGTTAAGCTTAACTAGTTAATCAATTCTTGATATAAAATTCTTAAATATCACAAGTTCAAGTGCAAATGCCAAAATCTTGTAAAAATTGGGCTTGTAGACATAAAAGTAACCAAAACAGTGGAATAGTTAATAACTATTGTCACAAGAAGATAAGTTGGTTGAATTGTTAAGATTATAAAGATAAGTTAACTTAACATTATGTGCTTTATCATCAGAAATATTAATTGTTTTTTAAAGTTAATGTCATTTAGGCACTAAAATTATATTGAATGAAATCATAGCAAGTACAACCTCATCCAGTTTAAAGTGGTTATGGCAGTTAGATGAACAGTACAAGATATTATTTTGACTGCTGTCAAAGGCGCAAATATTGAACTATACATTGGGGTTAGTTTTGCTCTACACTTAGTCTTGTGATAAAAAAATATTTATCTGTTATTATCAATCTACAAACCAATTTTAAACATAGTTTTTTGTCACTTTTCTCATAAAGTTGACTTTAGTATTTACTGTGTAATATCTACTAACGATAAAAATTCTTCTTTTTGCACAATCTATTAAATAAAAGTTAACTATAAGAAGGTGGATTTAAAAGTTAATCACAAAGAAATATTCCAATAGATTTAAGAAACTAGGTTGAAATATTTAGCATAAATATTAGGTAAAGTGTCAATAATTTGTAAAAATTATTAATAATTTGTTTATTTAATAATGAACCATTTGTGTGAACACTTGTTAAAATAGAAATTATTTAAAGCGGAAGTGTTTGCAGAATTAACTGATTACTGAGATGTTTTATATTAAATTAAAACGACCATGTTATTGCAAAGTGTAAATAAATTATGAAAATCATATCTATAATTTGTTGTTATTTAAATTTAGGTTTGATGTTTAGGTTAAATATACAGTGAAATTGATTTGCTCAGATTTAAACTTAATTATTAAATAAAGACATGTTTAAGACTGATAAAATTGTGCAATTTTTTGATTCCCTAAGTATTTAACGAATAAGCCGAGGAGTCCATACTGCTAGTGGTTCCAAATGTTTTAATTAAATGAAATTAATAAAAAAGCACCAACCATTCATATACCCAATACCAAAATAACCATGGAGGGATTAGGCTACATTGGTGGTTGGAACCAGTGAAATAGATGACGGCTCCCTAAAATTATATTATTGTACATGGACACATTTTTCAGAACATTTTCACAAAAGTTTGGATCTATTATAGTTTGTATTTAAAGTATATGTGTCTAAAGCCTGTATTAGACCAAAACAATGGTAGCTTAAGTTTGTTGCATATGTAGCATGGGGAATTGAACTGCTGCCTCTTCTATATATTTAGCCAGGGTCATTGGACCAAGGGAAAGATCACCAACCTCAAAAGTGTTTGCGAATAATATAATATGTTAAAAAAATATGCTTTAATGCAATAACAATGTCATATTTAAATATTAAAAGAGATGTTAAACAAATAATGGCTTGGCAAAATGAGAAACTTAATGTGATATTTGCAATTCTTTTATTATTTATGGGTAATTGAAATCCCTATCCTAATTTCCCCTAATCAATTTGTATTTATAAAGCTTAAATATACAGAATGATATTTAAGTAAGGAAGTAGCTTTACACACTGCATATCAAAGAGGTTTTTTTTAAGCACAAAGAAATGTAATCCTACATAGTTTAAAATAATTCGACCACGCAGCTGGACCGCTGACGTGAGTTGAGCAAATTTCCAAAATTACGTTTATATGCCTATGTTTTAGGGTTTCAACCAACAATTTGCTAAATAGGCCTACTCACGAAGGCGTTGAGCAGCTGTCTGTGTGTACGCAATATATTAGTAGAATTTGTTTCCTCCTAGTGGCCTCGCGAGTTTGCACCACTTGCTTCGAACCGGGTACTTTTATGGTATTTTACGTTTTGGTCGATTTTGGGGGAACCAAGCGAGCTATAAGGTCGCGTAAAAAAACAAAATGTGCAGAATAACATCCTACATTTATATTTTTAGAAAAAACTCTAAAAAAAATTCATTCTCGTAGTAAAAATCTAAAAAAAAAATAGTTATTTCCGGTCCAAAAACGTACTTCCGGTTTTTTGGCTAACGAACTCGTCCGAGCGACATAGACAACCAACACGTGTACCAAATTTGAACCAAATCGGACTTAAATGCGGCCGCTAGAGTGCGAACACATATATATATATATATATATGAATTTTAATGACACCCCAAAACGTGTTCTGGGGACCACGATCGGTGCTCATTTGCTACTCCCAACCTTGGGTCTTGATGCAGTACATGCACGGGTTATTGAAATGTAATTAAAAGAAAACATAACCTGTTCGCAATTGAAACTCTAATTAAAATTTAGGCCTATGTTTATCTTTTTGTTTGTTTTCTTTTTTCTATTATCTTATATAAGTAAAAATTAATAATTGAAAAAAATACCTAGTTGAAATTGTGTTGTTGGCTTCCGGAATATTCCATTGTATATTTCATGTTAGCCTAGCCTAGAAAATTCCAGATAGATCCATATGTTAAACATACGATATCAGTCTACCATTATTAATGTTTATTTTATGGTTATTCATTTCGTTACTATGGTGATATGTAAACAAAATAAAATAATGTTCTTGGTTGTAATAATACAAGATATAAATATAGTGTTGTGACTGTTTGGATTTGTAGCATTGTATGTGATTTGAGTTAAATAAAGTGTGTCAACAGTGATATCGTAGTTTTATTTAAACGAATCAGTGTTTCGACGTTAAATTGGCGACCGTGAAAGGATTTTTATTTCAACGTACTACGCTACTTTCTAAAAGATATTCCATAACGTATATTATAATCTGTGTGAATCTTACTGCAGTTTTTAAACATTACGTTCCGAACCTACTTTCATAACCTCAATTTTACTTAATCAGTAAGATACGACGATGCAACGTTTCATGTCAATAACATGTTTAGGTTATGTTACACTATTTTTAATTGAAAAATAGGGAAACTTACTTTATATAAGTTAAAATAACTATCGTATTAACCAAACACGAATGATAAATTTACCTTATTCGTTTGATTCTACAATACACTACACAGGATTAAAAGAAAACAACATGAAGAGCCTAGGAGAGCTGAAGAAAGGTGAATTATGCGAGGAATTAAAGAAAAGGGGTTTGGAAGAGGCTGGAACTAAAAATGATCTGTATTTACGTCTAAGAGAAGCATTGATAGAAGAAGGAAAAACCCGGATACGGAAAAATTTGATACTAAATCGGTAAGTGAGAATTTGGCTCTGTTAAGACTTTTAGAAGAAATTAGAGAACAAAATAGTCGAATTGCAGAACAAAATAAGGAATTGAAAAATGAAATTTCAAATGTTAAAGAACAAAATAAGAATTTAAAAGACGAAATTAGCAGCCAGGTTAGGGCCACTATAGAGGAAAATTTAGGAGCAATTAATAGAAAAGTTTCCGATTTAGAAGAAGGCCTGGAAACTGTTTCTGGAAGGGTCCAGGCTGTAGAAGATAAGGTAGAGTCTAGTTTAAGGGAAGCCTCAAGTAGTATTAAAGATGTTAAAGGAAGAGTAGATAAGATTGAAGGAAGGTTAGGTGTGAAAGAAGCTGATTTGAAATTACAGATAGAGAGTATTTTAATGGCTAATCCGGTAGCTATTAACACTGGGTCAAATGTCTCTGTGGATCCCAGGGTCATAAGAGAAAGCCTGCCAGAATATCATGGTAGATTAGAGGAGGATCCAGAATTGTTCCTAAACAACTCAACAGCTTTACTAAAACGTTCTAATCTACCTAACGAAATATTTGTCCATATTCTCACTCAACAACTTAGGGGACCGGCAGCTACCTGGTGGAATAATTTACGGGGTCTAAATTTCGATTGGGAGTCTTTTAAAGAAGAATTTACATCTCGATTTAATTCAGTGGAGATTCAGGCCGCAGCCAATAAAAAATTTTTAACCGAGACCCAACCTACCGGAATGCGGGCAGGCGCACTTTATTATTCAGAAATTGCAATTGTACCGACGATTACACCCTGACAGTAATGGCGATGATGCCCTGCCATATATAATTGATCTGTTAGGAGATAAGATTCGTCATTTAGTTAACGTGGCCCAACCGAAGACATTTAATGACTTACGGAGTATAATTCGAAAATTAGAAGAAGAACATAGGATAGGGAGGAATAAAGAAAGGGACCGTAAATGTTATAATTGTAATAAAATAGGGCATTTACGAGATAAGTGTCCTCAGAGGGAAAACTAAAATGGGACCTGTCTAAGCTGGGGAGGGCTGGTCCTGGGTGCTTAGAGGTACCCCAGCACAAACATAAATTTATTCAAGATAAGAAGAATAACGAAAGTGAGAGATGGCTGGGTGAGGACTGCATAGGACAAATTCTAAGCATTCAGGATCACTGCCGCCCAGCTATCCAATTAGTAATCAAGGACGTGACATACACCTGTATCTTAGACACACAAGCTAGTGGTTCATTTGTTAGTAATCGCATAATAAATAGTCTTCCGAAGCCGAAAGAAAGTAGAAATCACATAGTCAATGGCGCAGTAGAAGGCATTAGTTATAAGGTTGTTGGACAGACTATCTTGAGAGGGAAGTGTGCCAGCATGGACATAGAAATAGATGTGTTAGTTATCGATAAGTTAATGCCGGATGTGATACTAGGACATGATTTCTTGGAAAAATATAATGTAATCATTGACTATACAGCAAATGAGATATTTATGGGAGTAGACCATAGGAAAAGAGTGGCTTGGTATAACGGAAATCTGTCAATGAATAGAGACAAAGAGGAAGGTACGGAAATCGAAGGAAAATTAAACATCGGACCACTTAACAACCAGCAGGTATGCCAACTTAAAAATTTATTGAATCAATACCCAGAAGTTATAACAGAGAAAATTGGTTATACTAATACAGTGAAACATAAAATAGTGTGTAAGGATTATGAACCTATTAAACAGAAATCGTATCCGATGAATGCGGACAAACGAAATTTTGTGATTAAGAAAATTCAAGAAATGGAGGAACAAGGATTAATTAATTGAACCATCTCAATCTGGCTGGGCATCACCAATTGTTCTACCGAAGAAAAAGAACGGCGATTATCGACTCTGCGTCGACTATCGAAAATTAAACAACAAGACTGAACGACGCCTATCCAATGCCTGACTTAAAGGCTATGTTGAAGAGAGTGAATGGTGCTACCATCTTCACCACGATAGATTTGAACTTGGGTTATTGGCAAGTGGAAGTTGAAGAGACGTCGAGACCACTCACCGCCTTCACAACATCCAGAGGTTTATACCATTTCAGAGTGATGCCTTTCGGGTTAAAGAATGCTCCAGCAACTTTTACGCATCTTATGGAGGAAGTTTTGTCTGGATACACCGGTGAATTTTGTCAGGTATACTTAGATGATATTTTGATTTATAGCAAGGATTTTAATGCACATCTTGTACATCTAGCAAAAGTTTTAGAAAGGCTTAAAATAGATGGATTAACTTGTCAGCTTAAGAAATGCAATTTTGCGTCCTCGAGAGTAGAGTACCTTGGCCATGTTTTGACACCGGAAGGATTAGAGAGACAACCAGAAAAGAATAAAGCCATAGCCGAAA